>JAOVVB010011392.1:0-48441 GCA_028570985.1 Heterobranchus longifilis | reverse complement strand
GCAGACCATGGCTTGACAATGTGTGCCGCATTAAGTACAATATACAGTACATGTGGCCCCTCTCACCTCTGAGGCACACTCCTGCAGGGTGCCCACCACAGGAATAAGCATGTTCTCATGTGGAGACTTGAGCAGGCGTCCCAGGAGAGGGACCCCCCCGGCTTTACGGATGGCATCCTTGTTCTTGGTGCTCTTGCTGCAGCTCCACAGCGCCAGAGCGCCACAGCGAGCCACCTCTACATCCTTCTCCTGGTTTGCAGTCAGGCTGGCTAAATTAGGGACGCAGTCCAGTAGCTTTACCTGCGCAGAGAGACACACAGGACCCAGACTTACATGTCGATAAACACAAACATAAAAATGTGTGCAAAACAAGCAGCCAGACCACATGTGTTTAAGACTTCCAGACACACATTTACACAAACTCAGTGAACTGGACATAAATTCAAGGACTCTAAAAAGTTTGCTTGCAGGAGTGGAGTGATAATGGATGGCTCCAGATGGGAATAGAAAGTTGTTGGCTGTGATTAAGAGTGTAATTAAAATTCTATTACCACTGGGTCTGCGAGGATGAAAAAGCCAGAGATGCTAGGAGTGGAAAACTGTCAGCATAGATGTTGATGTTAGGCCTGAAAAGCCCAGTGTGACGGTTTATGGCCATCATTCAGTGTTCTAATCCATAGTTCCCGGCCAGTGAGACAGAGCAGGCAAAGCTATTACACACAGCACAGTTCAAAGGTGGTCTCATAGCATAGCGTGAAATTAATCTGCCTCCGTGAGTGACTTGCACATGAGAACATCCGATTTGGGGCTGAGGAAAATATACAAGGCATGGAGGCTTTAATCACAGGTCCTTCTGTCAACAAACATGAATGCAGGTCAGAGGATGTAGGGGACATTCTATCTGTTGCACCACAGTGCCCACTCTGCTGTGTTCAAAGACTGGCTGGAAAAGGATGGATGGGCCACTATCCAGCACGTGCGTACAGGGTGAAAAGGGCATGGATTGGTGATTGATTTGCTGTGCATCAAAACGTAGTTCAGCAAAGTCTGGTTATGTGTTTTACACTATAACCTCTTCCACTCCCCTAGGACGTCAGCGTCCTCGGCCGTCATTACTGTCTTTCAGATGCTGTAGTGGGCTTTAAAGCTAGAGTGGAGATACTCATGAAACTAGATGACCTCAGAGACCCATTGGTACCAGCTATGTTATGCTAAATAACACTCCAAAGTTAGGCTAATTTGGGGCAGCAACCATGCAGTTTTTCTCAATAGGTCATTATTGCGTTTGAATATTTCTGCATACTGGGGTCCATAAACGGTCTTGGAATTGCATGAATTGGGAATGACTGGATTATTTTTGGGTTCAATGAGTCCAATTGGATTCATGTGATGATGTTAGTCCCCATAGTAGCCATTTCATTGTACAGTAGTGAGACCATTTTTTAAAACTTGACCTCACTGTATAAAATGATCTGTTGTGACCTCTAGGATAATCACAGCCTCATGAAACTTTACAACCATAAACTAGAGACCTAGAACATTCGGAGGATGTACAGCTGAATACATATACCTACGTATATTGTGGTCTGCAGTTCTCTCTCCTGCTGCTCATCACATTGGCATTGCAGAGACTTTTGTTATCATTTTTTCTGTTACACTAATCTGAATTTACATTGGTCTGTGCTCATGCTCACCAGTTTTTTGATACCGCCATACTGCCTGACGGTTCTCCTCGCTCTGCGGAACCTGGCCACATTAGCGACGGTCTCAGCAGCTAAGGCCTTGAGGTCCTTGACTGGCGAGTCCAGAATCCTCACAATGCTCTGCAGGCCTCCCATGTCCACAATGGCTCTGCGGATTTGCACGTTGTGACTGATCTTTCTCAGGATTTTCAGAGATCCGATCTAAAGACACACACACGCAATAAACTTTCACACTCAGAAAGATATTTAAAAAATGATGGGTTTGTTTTATGGAAAAGAAAGTGTTGCGTCTATGCCAACATAAGGCCTCCATCTGTACTAAGAGTACATACAGTGATATCTAGTAGCCAAACATGTCTACTAAAAATAGACAGGACAAAAAGCTGTAATAAAATCAGGTTAAAAAGCGCCCACAAGTCATTAGGCACACTGGAGAATAATTGCTACCCCGTGTCTTTAAAGGCTCTCTACCCGGCACTACTGTTTCTGTAACTAAAACACAGGCTGGCACACATGGCCGGCTCTGTTTGTGCCTGCGGGCCATCCAGGTCCAGCTTTGGCACAGATACTCACTTTGCATTTGACTTCATCTGTATCCAGCAAGTTAATGAGGACTTCAAGGCCACCTACGTCCCGGATGGCCAGTTGGCATGTCTCCTGCATCAAATTAAAGTCCATCATGGCGCACAGAGTGAGCACAGTGGCCGTCTGGTCGCCTCCCTGAAATAACAACGCCAAACATGAATGAATGAAAAAGGAAGAGAGGAGGAGAACATTAAACATTAAGCAGACGTTTGGAGAAGGGAGGAGGATACAAACCTCCCTCTCCCTCTGTTGTTTCTCCCCCATAATACCACTCCTGCTGGGGTTGTTTTGTTTATACCACAGCCTGGTAAGTGTTTAGCTTTGTGGTGGTAAACACTGATGGAAAGAAATTATCTGCTAACAGAGCGCTGACAACAGTGCCAAGCCCAGAAACCATTAGACATTGCCCCTGAGATTAAAAAGAACATTATTAGCGATGAAACCCCAAAACTAATGATGAGTTAGCATTTCAAAAGCAGAATATGTTTTAACAGTTGCTATACACACATATCATTTTAGACCTGCACCCCAGCGATTAGCAACTTAGTAGCTACAACACAAGATAAGCTACAACTTTATTAATCCTGAAGGAAATTATAGTTCCAGAAGTTGCTCAAATGTGACACCAATATACATAAAAAATATAGAATAAGAATAGAATAGAATATAAGTAATAGTGCCTAATAGAATAATAATAATAAAGTAAGATGAATTGTTCAGTGTTGGTAGTCGCTGCCTCCAGCTGTCTGCCCTCCACCTGGAAAGCACACCCATGTCATATGCAAAGAACCTATTAAGCTACTCTTAGTTTGGTAAAAGAGAAAAACTTGAATTCAGAAGGTGTACAGTTGTTTTTTACAAGTAATAAGAAAAATAGGTGTACGAATATTTCCTTTCTTGACATTTTGAGTTTATGTTGTTTGTTTATTTATTAGACTAAAAAGATAAAGAATACACAGATTTAAAATTGTGCATGTGTGACACTGGCAAAACCTGACTCTATTTTACCATTTTCTCCTAAATTTAGTGTCCAAATACTTCCCATCACAATGCATAAATCCACATAATGTCCTAGCTGTGGATGGATGTTGACAGAATTATGGTACTTAAAATACCAGTCTTAGGGTTGGTGCTTTGAGATGGTTAAAATACACTCCAGGCATGGGCAGCAATGGTGTTTTTTTTATATTACCATATTTAGTCTGTATCATATGCAGATGCATAACAAACTTTGTTGACATGCAATGGTTTCGATCACGAGAAGGGGAAAAAAAAATCGGCCGTAGGATAAAACAGAAGCTCATGGCACGAAAATGCAACAGTTAGCTGCTGAAATACTAGACCTGCTACACGGCTTTGATATGGGACACTGAAACGTCCAATCCCAAATCTCCTGGCAAGTGAACAATCAAATATTATTCCTTTTTTGCAGTAGTTTGAATGTGCCACAGATAGAATTTTCATCTAGTGGCTTCAAGGCCGCCTCTACCGTTCCAAGCTTCGTTTTATTAGTTGCACACTTCGCAAACAATTTGAGACGTCAGGGGGACCATCCTTTTTTTTCCAACCGAACATAAGAATGTAACATGTCCTGCTATCAGCTACCCATATGAGTAGAAAATAGCCCGTCACTATATAGAAGACTGGAGCATTAATCTGTTTCATGCAGCTGTTGGAGGGGCCGGTTCTTCAGTGTAGACCTATAACAGAGTCTCAAGTGGTGTTTGATCATATCTCCCTCACAAAGCAGTGGTCTGACAAAGCAGGATAACAGCCACATGTGTTCTCCATATCATGATGCTAGACTAAATGTGAACCATTTGCCCATTAACAGCAGTGGATCTACGGCTTCCTTTGTCTCCTCCATTCTCACTCTTCAAAGGATTCGGCAGGCGAGGTTCGTACCTTGTAAAAACAACAAAAAAAAAAGCTATGTTTGGAAGCGATAGCCGGGAGAACAGAAAACAGATCATGTGTTTTCATTTTCGTTAGCCTTGGTCTTGAAGTATTGTCGACATTCTTTAAAACATTGACAACATCTGACGATCTTTTATGGTGAAAGATCTTTGACTCTGAGCATGATAGGGGCAGATGCTCAAAGTGGAACCTATTCAACCACAATTCGACCTTTGGATAAGATATTCAAAAAGTAGCTTAATATCTCTCTATTGCATAGATAATGTTTGCCATGCATTACAATAATCAATACGTAATACCAATACTAAGTTAATTTCATTTTAATATATGGGGTATTAGGAAACATAACCTGTGATGTCTTTCATTTAGTCCTTTAAAAACCAAATGAAATCTTTACGAGTGTGCTTCATAAACTCAAGTGAGCTTCCACTGTTCAAGACATTTGTACGCAAACGCACTTCAGTGGCCCAAATACTTCCATTTGGAGAAATGTGCTAAAGCGTTAGAAATGATGCCAATTCAAAAACACATACGAAAATCTGCCCAGAGGCCTGGAGAACTTCCGTTGTGTTGACTGGATGTGCAGCGTTTTTCTGTTGCATTTGTTTTCAGGGTTTGTGTGTGTTTGACTTTGCATTGTTTATGTATTTGCAGTGTGTTTGCTGTTGATTTATTTGTTTTGGCTTTCTGCTTTGGGTATTTATTTATTTATTTTTATATTTTTGAAGCACCTTTCCGTTGTTGTATTTGTTTTGGATTTTCGTGTGTGTTTTTGAATAGGCATCGTTTCTGAAGCTGCAGCACATTTCTCCTAATGTTTTGTGACGTTGTAGTGTGTTTGCCCTTGTCGGTCACCGTACTTTGGTACTGCTTACAGCTGTGATGCATGTCTTAGTAAATTTCATCCAATGGAAAACAAGAGTTTACAGCCATGCTAGCAGGTCTGTGAAGCTGTACTTAGGCATAGCAGTGCTTTGAGCCAAATGCTAAAATGCTCACAGTGACAATGCTAACCTGTTGGTGTTGAGCAGGTATTATTTACTAGGTTCACCATCTTAGTTTAGCCTGTTAGCATGCTAATATTTGTTAATTAGCACTAAACACAAAGTACAGCTGAGGCTGATGGGAATGCCATTAGTTTTGCAGGAACTTTTGCATAAAAAAGGGCAAATGACCTGGTGATGGAGCTAGATGAACAATCAGGGGATCACCAAAGTCAGTAGAATTAATCCTGTGGGGAACATGAATGTCCAAATTTGTACCAAATTTGATAGCAATCCATCCAATAGTTATCAAGACATTTCATTCAAAACTAAAAAATGCCAATCTCATGGTGGCACTAGAGAGGAACAGTCAGGGGATCACCAAAGTCATTAGGACTCATTCTCTGGAAACCATGAATGACTGTACAAAATATTGTGCCAATCTATCCAGTAGATGTCAAGCTATTTCACTGATGAATTGGGTAAAAATGTGTGGGTAAAAAAAATGCATATAACTCTAAGGTAAGAAGAAGTGACAGAAAATGTGTTACACATCTTAAGGTTGAATGGATATCTAATTACAGGGTATATGGCAGAAAATATCCCTAAATAGCAATACGCAATACGTATGCAACTGTCACCTCTACAATAACACATCCCATTAAGACAATTTATATTAGTACCACTCTGGAATTTACAGTTCTGTAGATAATACCCAGCAGTTTAATGGCAGCTCATCTCGTACTGATTGAAGATAGTTGTATAAATGCTTTATCGCCTTGTCTGACGGCATTACATAATTACAAATTGATTTAGAAGAGATTAGGCAGTATGAGGGTTCAAATTCCATTCCTTTCTGTGAACTCAATATCAGCCACTTAAAGATGCTTTACGCATTTTGTCTCTTCCTTTACTGCAGGTGTCCCGGCATGAGCTACTAAATAGCTGATGCCTTCCCCGCTACTGAATGGAGGTCTTATTCTTGTCTGGTTCCTCTGGAGCAGCAGACTGGATTCTGCAGACACAGACTGCCCTGCATGAGCCACTCCAGGCCTATAAATCACAGCACTAAGCATGTGGGAGCACGGATGGGGTTAATAAGGGTGTCAGTGATACCCTGTTGACCTCAGGTCATTTTTCTTAATACGTTTTGTTGTGTGCGTGAGTGTGTGTTTGGCTTGGACTTCCTGCCAGCAGGGGTTAATGTGCATATTGAGTTTAAGTGTTCAGATACATTATAGAGCGTATGTCTGCAATGCTGGACTGGTGACAGGTGGACTCGGGCCGCTGCCAGCGCTTCATAGAGCTTAGTGTAACAGGGAAGTATAGCGGGTCTTGGCAGAGGTGGAGCCGTAGAGGATGCATGAGGTTTCATACTTCTCTGCAGTCTACAGCAGACTTACTAATGACAAGAACAAACCCAATCGCCTGCTCTATTATGGGAAAGGTATTGTAGGGATAGAAAAATGAATGATTCCTGGTTGTTTTTTGGTTCGTATTTGACATAGGATCTCCTATAACATAAAACTTGATCACTTAATAGGCCTCTGTGTCATAAAATGAGCGCAGTGCACGCTGAGCAAACGTCTAGTCGGGTCTATGGATTGAAAAGTTGCTTTACTCATGAGAATTAAATGATGAAATTATTCTTGCAAGTAAACTCTCAAGCTTAGACATGTTGTAAATGCATTACAGGCACTAAAAATTAAATATTTTAATTGAGTGCTGTAGTTATTAAAGCAAGCATCAAAATGCTTAACTGCTTAGAACATAATTACAAATTCACTTGTGTTGAGAAAATGACCTGATGCTGGCTCTTGAACACTGCAGACAGGATTAGTTTTAGTGGAGCAATTAGTAGAATGGTTCTCATGAGAGGAGAGCAGGGCAGCAGTACTGTGACTGGCCAGCAGAGGGGGGGCAACCTTAATGAGGGCTGAACATAATACCATGTGTGTCAAGGATCCAGCTCACAGTACTTGTATATATAAGGCACACTTGTAGTAATAGAAACACAATTCTAAAGCCTTGGAGAAAGGTTGCACAAATAGGGATACTTTTTAAAAAGCAGTCTGGTAAATGATTCCATTGTTACTGTTGAGAAAAGATGAGAAAAGGCCATCTGCTCAAAATAAAAATAAATTGTGAAAATGTTTCATTTTAAATACTCAATATTGGACTGTTTATCAGTTAACTAGTAACATATTGTGTATCAGACACAATATTTACATGTGTGAGAATATGAAAATTGTTTTGTGTTTAGAAAGCCACAGGCCAACCTAACTGACAGCAGCTGGAGAATTTTGTCTTTATTCAGACAAAATACTCAAATTACATTTTCTGGATTAGTTATGGAA
Organism: Heterobranchus longifilis; assembly: GCA_028570985.1. Lineage (NCBI taxonomy): Eukaryota > Metazoa > Chordata > Actinopteri > Siluriformes > Clariidae > Heterobranchus > Heterobranchus longifilis. Next base: position 40,896 of record JAOVVB010011392.1, on the reverse strand, counting down.
GCCCATTTCCCACAGTAAAAGAAGAAAACAAAGATACTGTGAGTCATAATGACCATTTTCTTCAAAATAATTACTTAGTATCTCAAAATATCAAGAAACTTTCTTGAAATTACTTAGTATCTCAAAATAATGACTTGGGGCTAACACATAGGCCTATGCAAATTTCAAGAACATTTCTCATTATTTTGAGGTACTAAGTCATTATTTGAAAAACATTTCTCATTACTTTGAGAAAGTTTCTCATAATTCTGACACCAAGTCATTATTTAAAGAAAGTTGCATGTTATTTTGAGACACTACATCAGTATTTTGATAAAGTTTGTCATTATTTTGAGAAACCTTCTCGTTATTTTGAGATACTAAGTCATTATTTCAAGGAAGTTTCTCATTACAATGACTTACAGGAGCTTTTTTCCATCACATTGGAGGGAATGGGCTTACATACTTAGTTGCTTAAAACTTGCCATGTAAAGTTATTCAGTCCTCCTGACTAGTAAATCAACCTTTTAGTCTTTTTAGCAAAGCTATTACTTAGCTTGTTGTTTCCAGTCTGGTTTACTGAAGGCCTATATGCTGCACATAGTATAACTATATATTACCAGGATACAGTTTATATAAATATATGCCTAAATATGAAGTATGATAAAAAATGTTTTCTTATACTATAGCACTGATGCATTGCAGACTGGAATAAGGAAGGTAAATTACGTTAAAAATCATTTTCCATGTCAATGTGTTACAGACATACATACACCCGCACAAACACACACCTATAAACCCATGCTTGCTATAGACATAGTGAGAGACCATGTAACCGTTTAACAGGCACAAATCTCCAGTCATACAAGTATGAAAACAAACAAATCGGAAACCTAGGCAAACATTCCTACATAAATATCATTAAAACACAAAACAGAACATCCATGTGTCGCTTTATGAAAGTGTTAAACTTCCTCGAGTACAAACGGCTGTCTATAGTGCAAGGGAAAGGGGGAGAAAAAAAGATCTCCTCCTAAAATAAAACAGATATTTAACTTGGCTCATGGTAAGTTTCAGCGTCTGATGGTAATGATATTATAAAATGACTACTGGACAAACCCCATAAATAACTGTGCTGTGTGGTTTCCAGACAGATAGAAAGCTGGGACATGTTGGTTACTGCAGTGCTGCATCTTGTTGAAGCAATAACACACATATAAACCTTAAGCGCACGCCACAATCCCGCTGAAAAGTACAAAATATACAAACCAGTGAGGTTTCTTTTTATCTGAATTTGCCTCTTTCATATCATTTACATCTTCTGTTTTTCCTTTCTGGAAAGGAGTAGCAGCCTACTTTCAGAGTGGGAATTTCCTTCCATTATACTATTTTGCTAAGCTAAAAATATCTACCTTGAGTGTTTTCTATAAAAGATTTACTCGGTTACGCCATCTTATTGAAGCCACAGAACACAAATCTGTTAGTAATATCAAGAAATCCCATACTGTATAAAAACATATAATGTACACATTGAAATGACATTAACCAATTTAATGTGAAGCAGCATTTACAGTATGTTTACTGTTAAATAGAAGGGGACAGGTTTGTAACGTGCAAAAAAACAGATTCCTGTCAAAATAAAGTAAACGCAGTTTGTTTTAATATAATGTGTCTGAATGATACTGTCCAGATAAATAGATAATAGGGACCACTGAGTGAGGTGGCGTAATCTCTCAAGTCAAGTGGTCAGAGGTATTCCCAGCCAGTCTGGGTCATTGGCGTTTCTATCCTCTTTTCTTTTCCTTCCATGTTTTGACACATTAATATTCACCATATGCCCTGTCAGACCTATCAGAGGCGCGCTTCATTTTTATGCTTCTGCGGTGTGGGCAAACAGTGCGTACAGCTGCTGCCGGCAGACAGCTCTTTCCCCTGTGCCTTGGCTCACATGTGCAACCAAACAGGCCCGTGTCAGAAAGCAGGAATCCACGAGCCGAGCCAACCACTTCAATAAGCATCTTCCTGCTTAAAATATATATATACTTTATCTCATCTGACATCCTCTTTTTTTTTTTTTGAGGGACACCTTGATATGACTGAGGCGAAACAGACATGTGGGATTATTTGATTGGAAAATTACCTTTCATGATAGCAGCTATCTTAAATTATCCTGCACCTCCATGATGAAATATTATTTTCCATGCTTTGCAATTCTACAGAAGCTCTGAGAGGCAAGTGAGGGGAAAAAAAATTCTGGTAATCCATTTTCTAAGTCTGATCTAAATTGTTTTCTCTCCTGTGTTCATGACTTAAAGATATAATATGTAACTTTTCCACATTAAAATGTCTCAAAACGAGTAGACCTGTGTGATATATTGTGTTGGGTTATGTCTTTACATTATTCCAAATGTTTCGAACACTTTTCAAACCCGGTGAAATCTGTGGTTTTAATCAAAGTCGGTCATTCAGTCGCTGTCGCCTGTCAATTGTGTCATATCCACTTTGCGCATGTGTCAGCCTTGTGTTTGTCTGCCAGAAGCTGTCATAAATTGAAGTGTTACCATACACTTTTTAGATCTTGGTCATTTTTAACTATATATTTTAACTGGATGAAGGATTTTAGTCATCGGACGTCAGGATCTTAAGTTATCACACAAACAAGCTGAGCAAACGTTAGCAGCAGCTTGGCTCGCAGCCCCTCCACCAACAAACAGTGTCAGAGAAACACTGATTTTTAACATGAAACTGTTTGTTTCAGTGTTTTTAGGGGTTTTGATCACCTGGTCCGTTTGTTTTGGAGAGGAGGAGACCTCTGCGGATAATTCGGCTCCCGGTAAAAACACTGAACACTGAAGGAATCCTAATTGGCATTGCTCTGTCTTTTGTTATTGTTTTGATTGAGGGACCCCCAGTAGCAGAAAATTACATATTGTGAAAAAAACATTTTGCCAGGATAATTGTAAAGTGTTTGTTGTTGTAATACTCATTTCAGCTACAAAAGGCTGAAGTGCAACACTACCCCATGTTCTAAATGTTCTAAATAGGACTAAACGACAGATTAAAATACATGTTCAGATAAAAAAAAAAACGTAATGTAATGTTACATAACTTGCTAACACACACACACTGAAATGAGCATTACAATAACAAACACTACACAAACACAAAATTATCCTGACACAAAAAAAGTATTAAAAAAACATTTTTTTCCCCAACAGTTTTCCCTGCTGAAAAAAAGGTAACTATGAAAAATAATTCTGGTCTTTTTCACCTGTTCTTAAGCCATAAAAAGATACATTTAAAGATACATTTACATCACACTTATTTTTTTCCTCACTTGCCTCTCAGGGCTTCCGTACGATTCTGAAGAGGTTTTTGAAATTTGAATACTGACTCAGGACAGCATCAAAATTCTTGAACAGATGACAGAAACAGAGCATGGACTTTAGTGTTTCCTGTCAGTTGTGGCCTGCCTTAGCCTGCAGCAGTACAGCTCTCTGTACAACTCACTATTGTGAATTGAAATCCATCAGAGGAAGGAAACAGTGGTGTGTAAGGTAACGCTCACATACCTTGAGGTACTTGACCAGTTTCTGGATCTGCCAGTACTCAGAAGGCAGGTCAGTGTTACTCTCTGGACGGCGCTCTGGCTGCTCCTCCTCCTCCTCACTCTCAGATGAACTCTCGCTGAAAGCGTCCACTGGCATGGATCCTGCTGGGGTCTTACTGAATGAAAAAAATAGCAGATAACAGTGAACTTTTGACCAATCTAAAAGGGTGTGGGATAGTGTAACAACTATACCTAGCCAGACAAAGGGATGGAATATAATATCATGAAATCTCTTTTCCGGTGTTTTAAATGGAAAAACAGCACGACCATCCCACACAAGGAGACGCATTAAGGATTTTGAAACACAAGTGTCAAGTTTGAACTTCCTCAGAATCTAAGCAGCAGCGATTGGAATAATATCATGGGAGGACTGGAGTCGTCATCATCATATACAAAGCAGCGACTATTGATGCAAACAGAAATGCAGATGGCTTTTTAAAGTTGCTCGGATAACTGTATCATGAAAATCGGGCACTGTGGAGCAATGAAATTTGGTACATATTCAAATGGGGCCGTAGAGAGTCAGTTCCCATGTACATACAAATAGCATTTCCAGGGGAGCGTATTATCAGAAGGAGCCAGCCGATATGAGGGAGAGTTTTCCAGGAAGCAACATGATAAACACTGAAGCTTCACAAAGACTCCAGGCCGACACACTGTCCTGGGTAGTGTGCAGTCATGACTGTGACTGAGTGAATGCACCCTGGGGTCTTTATTGCATGGATGTACACTCAGTGATGAGCAGCAAAGAATGCTACCAGTGAACAGTGGCTAGTGTCAATTTATGATGCTAGCAGTCTGTGTACATTGGCAGATGCGAGTATGGAGACAGCTGAGGAGGTGTAGCTGCCAGGAGCCGGAGGAAGAACATAGGTTCTTGTTCAGTACAATACGCAGAGTTTCTCCCAGTGTATTGTTGTATATTGTGTATTTTTTTTTTTTAAACTACAGTTACAGCAGGGTGGCAGTTGGAAACTTAGACATAGTCATAATTTCAAATCTCCAGACTTAAGTGCAACACACAGCGCCGCCGTACGGCGCGCAACAAAACAGCCACCCCTATTATTTTCAATGTACACCCCCCCACACCAGTGCCATCGGCGCATCAGCGCCGGTGTGCCGTTCTGCTGCGTGACACTTCACGCCACTGTTTTATTTCCAGCCTTGCCGCCCCTAGCATTAACTTAATGCAGCATTTTTTCCGCCACCGACACCCACTGCTGATGCAAATCTGACATTTCCTGCTGCTGCACCTTCACATTAAAAGCTTTTAACTGGTGAAACACGAGTGGACTTTTATGATGAAATAGTCACAGGAAATGCATGTGTTTGTCAGGGAGCTTGACACGGACTGCATGTTGGGTCCACAAAACAAAACAACGGTCATTTTCTGCATTTTTTACAGTGAAATATGTCAGGGCGAAATGGAACAGTCCGGAGCAGAAACAGTGAGCTGTTAGCAGGAGACAGACTGCACACCTGCAACTTCTCATCCACATAAACAACTAAAGTTACTTTCACTTTTGCTGTTAGCAGACTTTGTGCAGATCATAGTTGCTCATGGAAAGCAGTGGAGTGATGGAAAAAGGCCTGACTTCTTTATTAAAACGACAAGTTTGTTTTGCTGCTCCAGTGTATTCTGGTAAATGTAGTATTAAAACGTATTATCGTAACCGTATTACTTTGTATTAGACAAAGTAATACTGATCTTTTACTTTAGTAAAAAAAAATAATACAGTGTTGACGCACTGCAGCGCAACACTTCCTATTGGTGCTAGGAGCAGCACTATCTTTGGCTCAATTCTTGAATGAGATTTTTTTTTTTTTTCAAAACAATAAGGTCAACTCTCTGAACAGTCAGTTTGTTGTTCACAACAGATTTGAATTTCTCATTCATTCAAGCAAATTGCACGTGTCTTGGCATATGTGTGCAAAAGAGTAAGTGCAATTGTCTACAATTTGCACAATAACCACTTGCACATGGCTCGCTGATCAAAACTGATGAGTTGATTCTCAGTGAACTTGTCACTCTTCACAACTTCTAAACATTCTTTTATCATTTGAAAGTTCACAAGCTAAATGATCCATTCAATTACCAAAATCTGTCAGACATACATGTATATCCAGGGTTCAGTGTTAAGGTTTTAATATTATTCCATAAATACCTATCATACCTTTCATCGTTGCAGGTTTTTTGTTTTGTTTTTGGCATGGATGTAATTTTGTGGCAAATTTTCTGTTCACTGTATATGACTTTACATGAAAAATCAAAGGTGAATTTTCCATTTACAGTACATGTAACACATTGCTACACAAATAAATACTCTACGGATACAAATGTGTGTACTACAGTATTGTATAGTATTTACCTACTGTTGAAATAAGAATCCAAAAAGCTCAGTGTGATACACAACAGCATTCAGCTAGAGACAAAACTGACATTCTTGTATAGTACAGTAAGCAGTCAGTGTCAACAAACAAGAACAAAACAGAGATTTGTATATAAGAAACATTTCCAGGGTTGACCGCCACAGTGAGAACACATCTAAACATTTTGACCAGTGTGGCTCACACGATGATAAAACAACTTTTCATTTTGGTAGCATTGGCCAATTTACTGACACAATCATGAGGTTTTGAAGCATGAATTAAACGTTTTGGGTGAGTTACTACCCTTTGCAGACATGCAATAGAGTTGTGACGTCCCATGTTCCCCAGTTTAGAGAATGTTAACTGTTTGAAAAAATGAGCCAAAACGATTGAGGAAAAACTGTAATGTAGGGCCCTATGGAATCTGTGTTATAGCTTTTTTAAATTCTCAATTTCGCTATTCCGTCCATGATTCTGTTATCACAGAAACTATAGGGCCTTACCTTAAAGGGGTAGTTCGGATTTTTTGTAGTGGAGTTGTATGAGGTATTCAGTGTTATCCCTATTTTTCTGTGTGGCCCTGTCCACAGCAGTACATTGCTTAGCTTCCGTGTCAGGACTCCTTTCTGCTTCTTCAAACTGGGGGGCGTGCCGACCTCCATCTACTGTAGGTAATACACCGACTATGGATAAAGTACCTCATACAACTGCACTTCAAAAAATCCAAATCATCCCTTTAAGGTAGGGCCTTATAATTTCTGTGATAACAGAATCATGGATGGAATCGCAAAATTTTGAATTTAAAAAAGCTCTAACAGATTCCACAGGGGCCTATATTACAGTTTTTTTCTCATGAATAAGTACCTCATACAACCTCACTACAAAAAATCTTAACTATCTATCCCTTTAATGCTGCCATCAGTCTGTCGGTGGCCCCCGTTAAAAAGGACACTTGCCACAGGGCCTAATGTCTTCTCTGGGGGAAACCCTGCATGGCTCATTTATTTACAGGTTACGCTTTCCGATACAATTTTCACCATTTAGCGCTTCTTATCAGTTCCTAAATCTTGTGTTGGTTAGCCCTGCAGAAAAAGATTCTGACAAAGGATAACTGATCTAAGACACTTACATTTTCTGGGAAGACAGGCGTCCAGGTAAAGAGGACACAGAGAATTCTGCTTTCATCTTGTTCTTGGCTCCTGCTCCCAGCATTTTCTTCTGTACTTCACCCGACTTCTCCTCTCCAGAGCTCTTACTGGTTTTCTTTTCCTCTGCTTTACTATAATGATGTGAAATAAGAGTCATTACGCCTGCTTCTATTTTGAAAATGGTTATTTTTCTTAACATAATCATTATTTAACAATTCGAGACAAGGGTTCAGCTGGCATTTTTTTTTTTTTTTTTTAGGAATTGAGATACTTTTATCTTGAGCCAGTTTCTCCTCAAATGGGTATAGTTATCACAACGTGCAGCTGCAACAGCTCAGCCCTCGCTAGATCTATTTATCAATCAAAGACCATATGTGACAGATCTTTTTGGGATTTTTTTTCTAAGACTTTTTCCCCAACATTTCTGTCTGTAATTGGGCAGAAAGGCTTTCCACACTGCGAACGTATCCATTAACTCTGATCATTGTGTAATCAGGAATATTTTCACTTGCCCTAAAATTTATAAGCCATAAAAGCATCTCTTTATAATGTGTGACTGCTGGCAGACACACTGAGCACGTGCGACGAAGGCTTGGCATCGCCGTCATCTCATCTCCTCAACAAGAGGGATCGCCACTACGCACGGTACGTGGTAGCTTGGAAGATATTACAGGACAAATCTTACGAGAGGAATTATCACATACCCACACGGAGACATGACACCGAGATTCTTCCACCTCGGACATGGTTCATATTTCTTCTCGCCGCGTGCCTTGTTCGCCGTATGCTGTTGCCTCGCCTTCTCATGCACATTCTTTTCCTGTTGCTCGTAAGACCTCTGGGGTTGGCCTTGTTCCTCCGCATCAACCGATTCCACATGCTGGATCTTTTGTGTTGATGGAAGTTCTTGAACTGCAAAATCCTGTCGGTAAGTAGAAAAAGACAAAGACTGGAAAGTGAGGAAAAAGACCTCTTTCAATTCGCACCAAAAATCTCGCGGTGAGACATACAATACATTTTGTTTGTAAAACCGTATGCACTGGGGTTGTAAATTTCTCTGAATGATGGTCATTAAAACAAAATTGTGCTTCTTGTGAAGCTGAACCATATTTTCCATCCAGCATCTGACATGATGCCTCTCTCTTCATTATTTGAGACACATTAGAGAATAAAGGACTAGTTCAGATGTTTTTCAGTGGGGTTGTATGAGGTACTTATCCATAGTTATTACCTACAGTAGATGGCGGTCGGCACGCCCCCAGTTTGGAGAAGCAGACAGGAGTCCTGATACGGAAGCTAAGCAATGTACTGCTGTGGACAGGGCCACACAGCAAAACATGTATTAGAAATTTAAAAAATGGACCACCTAATTTAGAATATTCAATGCTTTACCTTTATTTGCCATCAGACAGCCCTTTACAATGGGGAGCTAAAGCCGTTATATTGGTGATTACCCATTGTTCCGACAGTCCATTATTCTGTGGTCATGGCCATGTGCTTCTGTTTGTCAAGTTAGGGGGTTACAATGTGTATTTTTGGAGCAATGGGCCTTAGGAGCATTGTGTTTTGTTTTTCTTTTGGGGGGGGGGGGGGTGTAATGTGCTTCAATGGGACATTTTCCGGGATTTCGGCATAATGGGCCATCAGAACATTGGCATGGCTCTGTTATATCTCTCTTCAAAGCCACCAGACTCCTTTGCCAAAAACAATCATTTTACCTCGCAGAGCACAAGAGTTGCTGCTCTATACCGCTGCCTCGATCGGGCTGCTAGTTTTGTTAGTTCCTTTTAAAACACCAACAAACTAACCGATCGAGGCAGCAGCAGACCAGCAACTCCCGTGTTCTGCGAGAAGATAAAATTACTGTTTCTGTCAAAGGAGTCTGGTGGCTTTGACGAGAGCGATATAGATTGTTGCATTGTGATTATGTCTTTTGTGTGATTATGTCATGGTGAATGTGTAATATGGCTGCAACCAAATGTCCCTTGGTGGGACCTGATAACAGCTTCAGTTCTCTGTCATAAAGGGCTGTCTGATGGCAAAGAAAAGCAGTGAAAATATTCTAAATATAGCATACACTTAAACTGATATAGTGAGCTAGGTGAGCCTTTTTTTAGGTATCTAAAATATGTTTTGCTGTGTGGCCCCGCCCACAGCAGTACATTGTCTGCTTCTTCAAACTGGGGGCGTGCCGACCTCCATCTACTGTAGGTAATACACTGACTATGGAGAAGTACCTCATACAACCCCACTTCAAAAGAACCAAACTATCCCTTTAATGTCTGACAAAGTGTTGGCCATTTCACTCCAAGAAGAGGCATATAAAAACTACAGAGCAGTATCGGTGACACATGAAGAACATAAAATTCACATAAACTCGACAATATGCAGACCTGCATAAGAATTCAGTCTTTATTGGGGCATTGGAATAAAATAACACTTTCCCAATACTTTACACAGAAGAGGTCCCCCTCTGTTAACTGGCTGAACAATATCAAAACGTTTATTGTTTCTGTTTCATTCCTCCACCTAAAACCGTGCAGCTTGGCACAGACAAAGTAACGCCTTTATGTCACTGTTATTCAGTTATGATTTTTTTTTTTTTTTCTCAAGTTTTGATGGTCTTTATACCAAACTTTACAACCTATACACCAATGCCAATAAGACACATATGAATGGTTTGCAGGCAGGATAATTTTTAATCACAGACACCTGCTCTGCAGAAACTGCTCAGACTGTCACTGGTTGTTAGAGGGGCTCAAGAGTTTTAAGGGCAGGGAAAAAGAATTAAGATGTATTTCTATGGGTTTGTTCGAGCCAAGCATGCCCAATCACTTTTCCAAAGACTTGTTTTTCATAAAACACAAAGTGACCTGCTATTGGAAACATACAAGTCAATTCACCCAACCACAGACCCACAGTCTGACTTTATTAGACTAACCAACCATATTTAATTCTATTATATTTGAAATGGACAAAGTCCATGTGCTCACACAGAAGGGAACACTCCACATTCCTCGACATGCCAAAGTAAAAAGTTCCATTACAGGTGTCTTTCTGCATCTGAACACGCTACACGCCGGGAGACAAATGCTAACTGACGCATGCACTTCTAAAATAAAATAAATAAATAAATTTTAAAAAAAAACATTTTTATAGCAGGTGACATTCAACTACAAAAACCTAAACTCCATATATTTACATGCAAGGTTCATAGATGTTTTTAAGAGTAAAATTCAAGCACTTTTCAAGCACTTTCAAGGTACCTCAACCAAAACTTTCCAGACACTCAAAGCCTTTATCATCACATCTAAATTGTTACTATAAATGCAACTGCAAAAACTAAAGTTTACAGAATTCCTTTATACCTACAGCAATCAATGTATATTGTCACTTTGTTTATTTTCCCAGCTCTTCATATTAACTTTGCATGTTTTGAGCAGGATTATTTAACAAGTCCTCCAAACAATACGACCACATAAGCTGTTTGTTCCTACCCTCTAATACGACTCATACAAGCATTTCCTAAATTAGCGCCCTTAGTGATGACAGGAAATATGACCCACAGGAGCCTTTGTGCATCCTCATACCTACACGACAGGCACGGTTTTAAACATGTTAACATTGAGGCACAAAATACTGTGTTATGTTTAGGCAGCAAAACTATGTGGTTAAGGTTAGAAAAAGATCGTGATCTGGGTTGAAACGGTCAAATAATTCTGCTTGTGGCTCCGGAAAATAAAGACTTGATGCCAAAAAGATCGCTGTCATGACATGGAAGCTGCAATGAAAAATGAGCGCTCCACTTTGTGTCTGGTGAACCCACTTTGAAGTGTCATACTGTGCAGCTTATCCTACAAACAAGTTGACTTTCAATCAAAATACTCACCTAGGTTTACATAGACTATATGAGTGAGGGGCTAAAATACAATTACAATTTTCCAGGACAACATAGATTATTACCAGGATATTTGGTAATTTTAATCAATTTCCAGGTGTTTCCATAACTGGAAAAATACTTTCTACATTTCCAGGTTTTCCAGGATGCATGGGAACCCTGACAGTCTCTTATTTAATGCTGGGTTAGGTTTAGTCTGGTGTGAGACGCAGGAGAGAAAAAACAAATAGGATGACAGGACGATTTCATTTCAAATATTAAAAGATTTTTGGTTTACATGAGTGATTGTAAATTTAACACCATATCATGTTGAAAATCAAGCATTGTTCAAGGAGTACATTCAAATTCAAGCATATTCCCAGCCTTGAAAACATAACGGTTAAAACCAAGCAAACTTTGAAGACTTTGTATGAACTCTGTACATGTGTTTGGGGTAGATTTGTATCTAATTACTTGATCCATACTGATGGAAATTCCGCAGGGCAGCAAATCTGAAGCCACTGGCCATAAAACATCTGTCAGTGGCGAGATTCAAACATTCTCTACTGACTGATCATGACAGTGAGGCCGTCTATATTAATTTCAGGATGTGAATAACGAAAACAAATCTACAACCCAGGGAGTTTTTTGCTCTTCAGTGCAGCGTCTTGTGCATGCAAACACACCGCATGTCCAATTTCCAATCACGCTGTGATGTCAAAACGAATCCACAACACCGAACGGAGGAGGCGAGTCTGCTTCCTCCCCGTGTTGCGGCCCTCGTCTCCTTTGGCTGCCTCTGCTCGTTTGATTGAGGCTGTCTAATCTAATAGAACTGTTAAAAAAGACCTGCTTCCTCACTTTGGAAAGCGAGCAGATATGTTTGGAGATTAGGTGTTGTTATCTTTGGCTATCACCTTCCGAGTTTGGGCTTCTCCGCAATCAGGGAACGGAGCCGGAGCTGTAGGCGACTGTGTTCCTGACAGACACACCGCTGCTCTCAAATTAAAACTGGAATGGATCATGTCCACAAGAATGACTGCAATTACTTAATATCACAGACACAGGATGCATATTGCACCATTTGATTGCTGTCGTCAGCAATCAATCAAATGGATTTCAAAGCGATGTGTTTTTTTTAAGTTGACCCCCATCATATGAAGGTGATTAGCTGAAATAGAGGCAGAGAGAAAGTATTCAGCAGCGAGAGAGAGAAACAAAAGTTACAGGACATGGAGAGGCACATATCAAAGGAGTTAAAGAATCCAGAAGACAAAGACCTTGACAATGATTTGTGCCGCCGCAAACGGGTTCACGGTGATTTTTACTGCCGCTGTCCATCATTTTTAGATCGTTCGGGCTCACAGCATCACTCTTCACACAGGACTCGTAAAACATAAAAGCCTCAATGTCTTCTTTTTACACGCTTCAGCCTGGCACTACTCATTGGCTTATTAAAGTCTTTACTAACCCCATTCCAGCTTACTATACTATGGACCAATAACAACAACTTCACAGATAGAATGGAAGCGCTATTCTACCATGTATGCTGTACAGTATAATCTTAGGCTGTGCTCGGTATAGGACTGCAACTAACGATTATTTTTCATGGTCAATTAAGTTGTCGATTTTTTTTTTTTAACATTTAATCGATTAGTTATTTGGTCTATAAAATATCAGAAAATTGTGAAAAATGTCGATCAGTGTTTCCCAAAGGGGCATGCCCCAGCCACAAGTGACTAGCGTCACTATGGCAGCAGTGGTGAGCGGAGCCTGAGGCCAAATCCAGAATTTCTTAATGAGGTAGAAGAGTAGATGTGCTTCAAGCCCCTTTTCATAGTTTTTAATTTACTCTTTTGTGGGAAAACCATCTTAAACAAAACATCAATCATAGCAGAGTATTTTACATACTTTAAAATATGTCTGGAGGGTGATCTTTAATTTTTTCTTTAAAAAAATACTAAATTGATTATCAATATAGTTGGTGAATAATTTATTAGTTGACAACTAATTGATTCATCTTTGCAGCTCGAATGTTCAGAATTGCATGCTAACGCACTATTCATATTAAGTATGATGTCAAATTTGAGTATGTAGTGTGTTCCAACTGCATAGAAGTGTGCCCTACTTCAAGTGCCCTGATGATTGTAGGCAGGCAGTATGCAGTAGTCAGCAGTACGGTAGTATGTGATTCCCAATGCAGTATAACTTAATTTTAACACAATTAAGATTGTGTACAAAATCACTCCCTCATTTCCCATTCATTACTTCTGATATGCTAGTATATACAGGGTTCCCACACCTTCTTAAAAATGACATTCCAGGACTTTCCAGGCCACATTCCCTCAAATTCAAGGACCCAACACAGCATAGGTTCAGACACGGATCAAGGTTAGGTACTTTTACAACACAGAATTTTTAGAATGAAAACTAGCAGGTGTAGCGTGAAACAATGACGCAACTTTGGGAGACACACATGCAGACAGCAGAACGTAGCCTATTTACTAATATTAAGTAAAAAAATATATATATCAAAAGAACCTAAATTTCTACTGTTGCACAAAAAAATAAATCAAGCACTTTCAATGTCCCATGTCTACTTTCAAAAACTTTCAAGGTCTTGTTTTTTTTTCCCTCAAATTCACAAACTTTCAAGGATTTCAAGGACCGGTGGGAACTATGTCTATAAATCATAGTTGTGTACAATCATCTGGCCCTTAGTTTTGAAAAAGCATCGGGAAAAATGCATCTCTGTGTCAATCCTAGTTGACATCTGTAAATTCTATTACTCAGACAGTTGCACTTTTGATTCTTTCTATAAGAGCAAGATTTGCGCTTACATTTACACATTGTGAATCATATTTATTTTAATGACATCATAGCAAAAATAAATCTATACAATGATTTCTTTTGTTTTTTAAGATACACGATCGATACAAAGCAGGCAGTGAGCAGTAAGAGGTTTTAAATGTGTTGATGATGCTATATTTTCCAACAAACATCAGTGTGAGTGAGTAAAAAAAAGATCATATTTGTAAATGATTAACAGATTTTTGGGTGCAGCTGGAATCTATTATTGAGGTGATTTGTTATGTCGTCAAATTACTAAAGCAGGAAATAGCACTACTGAATAAATCACGCGTATTTCAATGTCTGGAAATGAGCGTGTGTGTGTGTGTGTGTCTGTGTGTTGAGGGGGTGGGTGATGGGGCCGAGCTGTTTTGATGTCGGAACACGGAGGAGGTCGGCTTCAGAAATGTTTTCAACACAGTGACAACCAGACACTAGCTCACTAGCGTGGAACAGCAACAGACACTGATTACACAATCCCAACTCTGTTTATGCGTGAGTCACACGGCATCAGGGATCAAATCAGAGGTTTAGAGAGGAGGACCTTGTTCGTGGGACAAAGAGGCATTTCAACACCCACACATTATTGCTTTGAGAGCTAAAATTCAAGGCTGCAATGTGTTGATGATAATTGTATTCCACACTACCTGCTTGTTTATGTTCTCGGCAAAACGTGGAGATCTGCTCTTCAGAAGCGCTCCCAGGTCTTCGTACGTATCACTTGTTCGCTCATAGCCACTCTCCTCCCCCTCCTGTTTTATGCCCTGTGAAAACACAGTGAAAAACAGCTTCATTAATTCTAAAAAACCACAATTATAATGTGACCCACATGTCAGCGGGAATAGAGGTTCAGAGTATCTCCAGGCAGCCTCAAAGAGGAAGTGTAAAACCGTGTAAACCACTAAATTAGGTTTAAGACACTACTGCTCTTTGAGGTTTTGTTTGCTTCAATGTCGCCTGTTCGCTTTAAGGCTGTGTAGTTTTTCACCTTGGCCCAACCATTTCCAGGTGAAGAAACAGAGGCAGGAAACCTATGGTCTTGTCAGCAATGTCAGTGAAAGAGTGAAAGGTGCTGCAGCGTGCAAAATCCTCACTTAGAAATGATTGCAAACACATTCAGAGAGATTCCTGGAATTTGGAAAGTATTTGGAAGCCCTCTATGCAAGAGTACACTTAGGGACTTTTGGGGCGTGCACTTAGAAGCCAGATATGGGATGTTTTGACCAGACGAATTTGAGGTATATTTATGAACATAATTGAAAATTTTGAGTTGCGCCGAAAACACAACAAGAGACGGCAAAGTGTGGCCTGCGGCGAGCTGCCATGCAGTGTCTATGAAAAGCTGCGGTGGCCGCTCTGAGCTGCGGTCGTTTGATTCTGCGACAAAGTGCGGCCCAACTAAAAGTTGGGGATAGTTTAACTTTTAGCGGCGAATTGTGGCCAAAGAATACCCGCAGCCAATCAGTAAAAAGAGTCCTGTGACAGTGACATGTTGACATATGTTACAAAGAATTTCTTCCCACCTGAAACACACAAACATGCCTACCGGCCGTAGAACAGTTTTAATTATTGCGGCGAGCCGCACTTCGCCGCTACTTAGTATGTTTTCGGTGTTATAGTTTGAGTTTGTCACCTGATCTTGAAGAAACATCATACTAATAAATAAGAAAATGCATATGGAGTTTACGACACTGCTTTCAAGTCTGCTTCCAGTGATCGGCACCTCACTACAACCCTTGGTGTGCGTTACTTTTCTGTATTACATTTCGAGTTGGTCACCTGATCATTAAGTAAAAACATAGGCCTGTTTTGCTCATGCTGCAACCATGAATTATGTTAACAGCATCAGAAAACATTAGTAACTTAAGCCCTATTCACACGGGATTAGTATTACCTGGAGACCTCTAGTAATGTGTAATAATTGCGGAGGTCGCCTGTTATCTTATCC
The DNA here is from genome assembly GCA_028570985.1 of Heterobranchus longifilis. Taxonomy (NCBI): domain Eukaryota; kingdom Metazoa; phylum Chordata; class Actinopteri; order Siluriformes; family Clariidae; genus Heterobranchus; species Heterobranchus longifilis. Next base: position 25,114 of record JAOVVB010011392.1, on the reverse strand, counting down.
CTGTGAATCTGCCATGTCCGTAATTTGTCAAGTAAAAATTCCACCCCAAATTACCTACCATATTTCGGATATTAATATGGAGGATAATGTCAGTAAGTTCGAGTTAAATACATCCCGTGCGAATGTGCTGCATGAAACACAGACATTGGGGGGTTAATTTCTAAATCATGAGGACCCCTGGTAATACTGGTCCCATGCAAATAGGGCTTAAGATTTTGTTGTTGTCTAGTGATAGTCAATATACTGTAAATTTGTATCTGCAACTTTTATAACTTTATTAGATTTTGGTGATCTGCACATGTCCAGTGATTCAGTATACCACTGTGCTCTACATTTTATTCCCAGGTGTGGTTATCTCGTAGACCACTGTGCTTTGTTTAAATACCCCTTCCAGCTGGAACAATGTGCAGAGGGACTTACAAATGTCAGAAGTGATTACTCTCAGTGAACTCAAGTCAGTTTTAAAGGATCTGGAAAATAACACTCTTGGTCGGTGCCTTTGCTACTAAATGTATTGTTTTTAATTGATTTATTACTGTAGCCATGTTTTTTTATGGCCTCTTGGCCAGGTCTCTCTTGAAAAAGAGATTTTAGTCTCAACGAAACCTTTACCTGGTTAAGCTAAGGAAAAATGAAAAAAAAATTGTTCAAGTAAATCAAATAGAGAATGACAGCTGCTTCAAATCCTGTGTTTTGAATTTGGATCACAGATTATAGCTTTAATTTGTGTTTTGAAACTTCTCATAATTTTATATGTATATGTATATATATATATATATACAGTATATATATATATCTGCTTCTCCAAACTGGGAGCGTGCCGATCGCCATCTGCTGTAGGTATTACACTGACTATGGATAAGTACCCCATACAACCCCATTTCCAAACATCCAAACTATCCCAATAACTGACCATACAATGATGAATTGGCCTATCAGAAATTATTTTTCCAGAACATTTTCTCACACAGAAAAAGCAAATAATATTATATTGACTGTTGCAGCTGACAGTCCGCAGTGCTTTATCTTCCTAGTCTTACCCCATTGAGAAAAACTCCAGCAGAGCTGCAGGTGATGTAGAGAGTCTCAGTGTCACAAGGCTCAATCACAAGGTAACAAATCTCCCCGTGCACCTGTCTCCACGGAGGGGCGCGGCAGCCATTTGAAAATATATAATCTAAAAAGAAAAGGAAAACAAAAAAAGTTGGCAATTGCAAAACTCAAGGAGCAAACTTTATATTATGCAGTGCAGCCTGTTAGCAACAACTGTGTCTCCAAAGGAAGAAGAAAAACAGTGGAGCAAAGAGAGAAATCATTACAAATCTGCCTGGGGTGCTAAAGAGGAAGACATAGGAGCAAAGGAGTGAGACATGAGCCCAGGGTGGAGCTATAGTTTCACTTGCAATATAAACAGAGTTCCCATACCTTCTTAAACATCAAATTCAAGAACTAGCAGGCTGGCGCTTGAAATAATAAGACTATGTCTCCTACAAAATTATATTCCCAAACAACTAAACTGCATTCTCAATTATGTTTTGAGGGAAGCGTTTGTTCTCTGGGATTACAGTCGCTGTTTTAAACACCTCTTTAACTTTGTGAATTGATACAAAACTACTTGGTTAGGTTTAGGAAAAGATCGTGGTTTGGGTTAAAATAAGTAAAATAAAATAGGTTGTTAGATAACAACATACAATTAAATTTATTACATAAAACGTTGATTTTTGGTTTCACACGGTGTTTTTGTTCCATCCATCCACCCCCCACCTGCTCCCCACACAGACTTCCACAGACTTTGATTCAAAATGTTTTTGTAATATGTCAAAAACAAACAGAATCCAGGAGAAAATGTGTTTCTCTGAGAAACGTAATTGAGATTGCAGTTTTGTTGTACTGGGGCTGACCTGGCTGCTGCGGGAGACACCCATGCAGACAGCGAAACACAGCTTATGTATTAATGTTAGGGACAAAAATATCCCCCAAATTTTTTTTAAACTGTTCTTGCACAAAATATATAAATTCAAGGACTTTCAATGAGCCATGTCTATTTATGTCTTTTTTTTTTAAACTTTCAAGGCCTTGATTTTTTTTCTCAAATTCACCAACTTTCAAGGATTTCAAGGACCCGTGGGAACCATGCATAAATCATCCACTAATAAACAGAGCCATCATATTTTCATAGACCATGTCAATTAGAGATGAGAAATGGGGACTGCTTTTACCACTTGGTGTGCACATGATAAATACACTGCAATGAAGCAAAAAACATGTCCTGACTAACGACTTGGTAGACTGGAATCTGACAGATATAATAGCTTCCATGTCTTTTGTGGCGGCAGAACACAGCCTTTTTTATGCTTTGGAATATCCAGCATTAGTGTTAATAGCAATTGCTTTCCTTGCGACTCAGTAAAATGTGGAGATAATTCAAACCTGATGTGTATCGAACCGACTTCAACACCCTCTTTTCCCCTTCGCTGCAGAACTGTTTCAACAGCTCCACTTCATTCTTCACTGCGGTGGGGTCCAGCCCCACTTGTCTGTAATGAAAATGTAGAAAAACAAAACAAACATCCCAATTCATCTCATTCATTCATGGTTCCGTTTCTAAACCCACTGCCTATTCCAATCAAAAACAACCACAGGTCGCAGTGAAACTGGTTGGGTCTGAGTGAAAGAGGATAGTCCTGAGGGACGGAGAGATAATCAGATTGAATGTGGAGAAGAACCTACCCGGCTGTCTCCTCGAGGCACTTGCTGAGGAGCTGGTTATCCAGATTTTGGAGCAAGAGTAACAGCTTGACGTTGACCTCTGAGTCCTTGCCTTCCTCTTTCACTTTGTCCAGCAGACTTAGTCCATCAGTATCTTCTTTCTCCAGGATGCTGGCAAAGCCGGGACCAAGAATCTTAACCATGGGGTCTCTATTTTCTGGACAATAAAAGAGGTGAACCTTAGCAAATCTTCAGGTTCAGAGGATAATCACAGTGTTTCCCAAAATGTGAGTTGGGTTCATTTTGAACAAATGGTGTGTTCAAATAACCTTGGAACCAGCCCTATCTACCAAGTTCATGTTTCATTCACTATTGCATATCGGCCATTCAAACAGATTTCCAATCAACTAAAAAATCGACTGTTTATCTCATATGTGGCGGGTTTAAAGCGATGACTGACAGAGGACCGTCATGTTAGAATGTTTTATGAACATACAGACATTCAGCATATGACCTGCTGAATGTCTGTATGTGGACGCTCCATGGTGGACGCCCTATGCTCCCAAGGGGGCCAAGAGGATTAAGTCAAGTAAGTCATATATATACAATCAAGAGTCCAGTGTGCAAAAAGACAAACAAGCAAATCAAATAAACGGAATATGAAAATAATTAATTAATAAATTAAATTAAAAATAATAAACTAATGTGTCTTAAGATAATAAATAAAGACATCAATAAAGACAATTTACCGTAATCAGGGGCTACAGAAAATAAATCCTTAAAATATAGCAATGTACATTCACTTTTTTTGTTTGTCATAAAGGATAATGTATCTATGTACAAACTGAATTCAACCAGAACATTTTTAACGTTTGGGAAGGATTTAGAAAATGTTGCTTGTGAAATTTACCAATTAGAATGATAAAATTTGTATTGTGACTTAAAGGTTTATTATTATTTTCAAATTTAGTGATGATATCTATAAGTCAATGCAAAGATGCAAATAGACACAAATTCACACCAAGCGCACACGGGTGTGTAGCATAGCCCTGATCGATCCGAACTTCATTCAGCAAACAAGCATTTTAAAACTTGTTTGCTTGTTGTCTTGCAGACAGACGACATTCATGCTTTACTGACAAAGCATGAATTCAGACTTTTTACAAATCTGTATCATGATATAGTTATTTGGCATCATTTTGATACATATATTACAATTAAATCACAGCAAAATCTGAGCTGTGTGCGCCTCTGGATGACGTTATGAACCCAGACACGACAGAGTTTGATTTTCCGACTTCCACAACCGGTACAAAGCAGCAATAGTGGACATTCTGGCCACGGTTGATGACAGAAAGAAATGGCGTGGCATGAAGTAACATGAATGAACACAAATGCATATGCACAAATGATCCTGTGGTCAAACTAGCGCAAGAGAAAAATTTGCACTGCGTTTAGTGTGAACACAGCATACTGTAACAATACAGCAGGACACCATATTTTTTCACATTTCTTTTTGCAAAATTATCCAGTCTGTCTGAAAATGTTTTGTTTAGCATATTCATCATTTATTCTTCCATCAGACAAATACATATTACCTTATCTCTTTTTGGCAGCGGCCCTAAAGTAAAATACATATCTGTAAGGACTTACCAATGGCAGCATAATTGGATGGTTGTAGAGAATAACTAAGAGGACAAATAAATTAAGTCTGTGGGTTATGGAGGTATGCTGGTGGCTGGACTACTTAGGATGCAAATTAGATTCAAATCTCATCCTGTGGTTATCATGCTTACCTTCTAGACATGCTTGAACCTCCTCCAGCTTCTTATCATCTGCCAGATGAACCAGTTCAGAGAGCTGTCTGAAGCTGCGTACATAAACAGCAGGAGGGGAGAGCTGCAACAATGGACGCCCTTCACTGTCTTTCTCGTGGGACTGTACATGGGAGTCACTGAGGACAGACAAGAAAACGAAAAAAAATTTAATACTTTAGTTTTATCCCTATATGACTTTTTTGTCATGAATTGCAAATGAAAACACACGTAATGTATTTATTGCTAGGAGTCTTTCAATCAAAACAATATCAAAAGACAGAGTTTGGTGATGTTGTGAAGTAGCATGGGATCATCACCACCACTGCTGTCTTTGCAGTCAGTTTCTCCTGGTTAGGATTGCTTAAGTGTTCATCGTTGGAGGTTTTTACCAGGAGCCAAATTGTCTGCAGTGGTCTCCTCCTCTCCAAAACAAATGGACCCGGTGATTTAACCCGGTAAAAACACTGACTTTTAGTTTCACGTTTTTCAGTGTTTCTCTGGTGCTGTTCGGCTCGTTGGTGGACGGGCTGAGAGCCGAGCTGCCGCAAACGTTTGCTCAGCTTTTTTCTCTGATAACTTAAGATGCAGACGTCCAATGACTAAAATCTTTCATCCTTCATCATTATCATAAAAATGTGGTTATAAAAAGTCAGTTTATGACAGCTTCTGGCAGACAACCACAACACTGACGCATTCACAAAGGGGATATGACGCCATTGATAGAAGATGGCACCAAATGACACGGACCATGCCCTTGATTAAAATTACAGATTTCTCTTGGAAACATTTGGGATAATGTAAGTAGACACCACAACAAAAGATATAACATAGGTCTAGCCTTTTTAGACATTTTAATGCGGAAAAGTAACACATTATACCTTTAAAGAATATCAAAGTCTGTATTTTTGTTTTTGTACTTCTCCGCTTCCAAGCTACGAGATACGACGCTAACCACACACTGAAAATGGACCAGAACTTCTGATGAAATAAAATGGAATGTACTCTAAGTGAAGCTGAAAAACAAATTAATTATAACCTACTGCTTTGAGTATAGCCAAGGTAAAATACATTTGGACACCATGGTGACAGCATATCCTGCACAGACACGTAATACTGAAAGCACTGGCCAACCAGCTGCCTGCCTCGTGATTAGACCAACCTGATGTCATAGTCTGTTTTGAAATCAGATGCCACTAAAGTGGTACTCCACTGGAGAGGCTCTTCGAACACATGCTCAGCCTCCTGTGGGTGTCGGGAGCTGAACTGCTCCACAAAGCGCAGGATTTCTTTCAACAAGGACTCATTCATTGGCGTGAACTCAAGTTTGCCAGTACCAGAGCTGGCCGAGGTCCACTGGGCTGCCTTTGTCAGTGATAGCCCCATAGCACCAGCTGGGATACTCCTGAAATTAAATACAAAAACAAAAAACAACACTATCAGTGTGTGGCTTGTAAGGGTTAAACTTGATGCTTTACTTTACTCACACCATGTTATATTTCAAAGACATTTATTTGACATATCTCAGAGCAGAAACAATTAGTCAATTATTCATTGATCGACATAAAATTAATCAGCAACTACTTTGATAATAGATTGCTTGAGGCTTTGCTATTTTTCTTTGTCTTATGTGATACTAAACTGAATCATTTCTGGGTTTTGGACTGTTGGACTGACAAAACAAGCTATCTGAAAATGTCACCTTGGTCAACTTATTTCATTTTTTTTTTTTTTTTTTATTGAGCCAAAGAAGACCATACATACAGTATATTGTTTTGTCAATGCTCATTTCAATTTGTCTTAAATAATTATAAAATGTATATTCATGCACATTCACAGATATAAAGCAGATGATATGAAGGATATAGGATTGTATTTTGAAATTGGAACAGTATCGGAATTAAGCAAATTAAAAGGAGAAATGAAACAAATAAAATAAATAAATGAATCTAATAGGAACATCATTCAGATAAGGAAGTCTAGGAACATTGATTTCCTACCTTCATCAGCCCTAATATTTTTTTAATCAAATTTTAACCAGCTATGATTAAGATGTGTGGGATTTATGCTTAATCAATTAAAAGCTCAAAAACTCATAAAACTATAATAAAAAAATATGTCATAGTAATATTTATGTGACAACTCTGTAAACACTGCTGAGGTCATGAGAGGTTTGGGATCTTCAAAGTAGGTCAAATGGTCATTAAAAGGTTTAGAAACTCCAAATGATATTGCCCTAAGGGCCTGACTGTCATGTCACTCAAACACTTTTTTTTTTACAAAACTGTAAGCTCACCCATTTTGTTTATTCATTTATGTATTTGTTACCTTTCAGTAACTTTTATCAGACAACAGAATATCTCATTTTCTCAAGCATTTGCAGCACACCTGTTTGTTGAGAGCTTGATATATACATTTAGCCCTGCATTTAAAGCTTGAATATAACATTTGAAAAGGACACGTCGTGTTTATGGTGCTCAATATTTTCTGTAACTTTATTTCACGTTATGATTTACAGTTTGAATATTTGCAGCTATGGTGTTCCTTGTGTTATTTGTCAAGTCCCCCCCTTAACATTAATTTCGACGTTTAAACGGAACACTGACTTGGGTTAACTATGATAATTTACGCTATAGTTTAACTACACTTTAGTCCCGTTAGCACGCGTTAGCGAAGCTAAAACAGTGTTTGGCTAACGTTAGCCAAACTACAAACATTTCCGTTTTCCCTCGTCAATAAAACACGCGTTACATGTTTCTACCATGATTTGTTACGTCTATAAATGTAGTTAAGAGCAGACTTACCGTGTGTATATATGTGTGTGTATGTGTATTTCAAGTTTCCTTTTTTATTTCTAAACTTTTACCGACTGTTTTCTATCATAGGTGTCCGTGGAAACCACATGTTCCATCCCCTAGCCTAATCATAAACCAGCTGAGCTGAGCCAGCCCCATGGTTGCTATGATACAGCCAAACATAACGGGTAGCGAGTTGGGTCAAAAATTACTAAACCCAAACTTTGAAATATCAAAACGAAATCCGGATATAACTCACAGGAGAGCTCTGTGATCCACAAGGGAGTAATAACCCACGGGGAATAAGATAACATTACACCACAATGTAATGTGATGCATTGCAACACAGAAACTCTGCCATTATTATATAGTTCTTTTTTAGATTGTTTGGAAAATAGCTGATTGATTCAAAGCTTTTATTTGTCACATGCACATGAAACAAGACTTAGAAAAAAAATAAATAAAGAATACAAATTTAAAGATAAATATGTATATATACACTAACAGAAATTGCAATCTACCTGGATATACAAGTTTGGATATGCAAGTGTTGTGACTTGCATGGTCAGAGACTCTAAAATGACAAGTCAAATGTTGTCATAATAATACAATCCCTGTATGCTTTCCTTTTAGAGTGTCCACATGACCGCATATTTGAGAGCCTATTTCCTCTCTCACTACTGGTTTGGCAGTGTCCTGCAGACAAACATTGGCAAGTGAAAACAGTCTATTTGGGTGGATACTCTCTGTTTAGACACAGCAAATAAGTTCACAGAGTTCAAAGTTAATAAGCCAATATAGGTAGGTTAAAAGGGACCTATTATAATCATTTTCACGTTCATATTTGTATTTTGGGTTCTAGAACATATTTACATGCTTTAATGTTCAAAAAACATATTATTTTACTCCTACTGTCTGTCTGAATAAACCTGTATACCCCCTCTGTCTGAAATGCTCCATTTTAGTGCCTGTCTCTTTAAGCCAACCTCCTGAAAAAGCCCAGTCTGCTCTGATTGGTCAGCGTTTCTGGGTCTTCCATATATGTGCTCTCAGCATCTCTGCACCATCAGTGCAGCCAGGGAATGACTGTATCAGCACTGTGTCTACCTATATCTATCAATATATATTACAGTTGTGACATCAAACGTAATTTCGGAACCCATCGGCTATCATCTAACAACAATTTAGCTTTTTATCAACTTTTTGTTATCATTTATCTGCATTCATATGCAGATATCTGTTTATAGAGACAACATCTCTCAACTCCAACTCCAGTCTTGCATCTCACATTGCTAATTACACTGTAAATAATGGCCGGCACACTAAAGACGAAGTCTTGGCCTGGATATCCGTAAGCGTTTCTGCGTGCGCAGTATGCCTGCCAGTTGTGTGCGGTAACCATGGTTGGTAATTACGATCTAGCTCCTACGTTTACATTGGAGTTAGTTTAAAGCCTGGTGCATATCATACAGACACTAAAGGGGTGCATTATGCATCAGTATCAGACGCTGAGGGCCACTGACCAAGCTGCCGTATTTGACAAGTTGGGAGTTAGTTGAGTACGCTCCCAGATATATGATTCACAAATGGGGTGCAGGAGTGTTTTCACTCAATGTGATTAAACTCTTCCCTCAAACTTGTGTCCTTATTGTTTGGAAACTGCACACCCGTGATGTCCTGAGGCTGACTGTATCTCATGGCCAATATGAAACCCCTGATTTCCTCTGGTACTTGTCTGGCACACTGTCTGCCAGGAGTACCAATGGCGTAGAGACCTATCCCTTTCAGCCTGGCGTGCATGGCGGCATAGCAGGTGGAACTACTTTGTCTCCTAAACCGTTTGGGTAAGTTGGACTGAGCCTGCATGTAAATCAATCACCAAAGATCCCCCAGGGGGAAGAAGAAGTAGTAGTAGCTCATCTCTAGTATCAAGAGAGATCACTCTGGATGTTGTTGTTGTTAGAAGAGTGGATTTATGAATTTCCCTCCCCCTCCAGGTATTTTATTTGGAACGAGGGTAAAGCCGTCTAAATTAAGAAGCATTGAGAATATGCAACAGCGTGCTGGATCACACACCGGTGGGTGAACTCAGACAGAGCTGACGTCAAGTGTGTGCATCTGTGTCTGAGTTTGAAGCAGTAAAAAACAAAGCGAGGAAGAATGGGAGACTAAAAGAGAAAAAAGGGAAGGAAAGCAGGATAAACAAGGATCTTAATACATCTAACCCAGGGTCTCATTAGCGAGCCTAATTGCTGTTGGTTAAAAGGGATTAAATGAAACGCTCTCCTGGGTCTTTTACAAAGTAAAACAAATATGCTCCGAGCTCAGAAGCACCTGCTCGCTCTTGGATGTTCTTTGACTCAAACTTAATACAGCATAATAAACACAACTGCTCTCCATGCTTTTTCTCCGATGCTTGAGTACAGTCGCTGATTGAAGTGCATGGAAATCCGCTGATGACACACTCAGAAAGGTACCGCGGCCCAGCCTCTTTACACATGGACATCATGATTGCATCCGTTCACAGTGTGTCCAACCTCCACAACACTCCATTAACACTCAGATTAAACATACACAAAAGCCGTGCGTGAGTAACAAGAGTGATGATGAGGAGGTGCGTGGCCGGACTACTGTTCCTGTTCCTGGTTTGAAGGGAACTGGAGAGCGTATCTCCGGTATTTTTTCCCCCTTGCTTTCAGGCATGGATTCACATCCTTCAAAGATGTTTTTACAGGCTTCGTGTCAAATCCAGTTCAGCACGGCTCCTGGCTGTGCGGTTAAAGCAGGAAAGGAAAGCGTGACACTGACCATTGTAATGAGCACCTGTGAGATGTGTCGCACTAATCCATGTGACGTTCTAAAATAGAAAACAGTAAAAGGGACTCTAACAAGACGCCGTGACCACATCCCCTGCTTGTAAAAAGCTTCAGAATCCCGCATGTCATTCCTATAATCCTCTTGTGTTTTTAGGCATGGAAAAGAAGGGGCAAGTGCTTTTAAATGGGATTCAGTATGGGTGAGTTGTGACGGACAAGAAGCTTGTCATATAATTCTCTTCCAAGGAACATTTTATGGCACACATCTGGGTCACTGCTAACAAGGTTATCTTTGTTTTTCCTTGAGATCGATGAGATCATTCGGCCGTTATAAGTAATTACTTCATTTATTGACTCTTTAAATAGGCACTAGTGCAAAAGGCCAATGGAAACTCAAACCGTATAGAGCGATAACGGAAGCAAAGTCAGCGGTGCCAAAGAAAACTGAACATAATTACTCCTAATACACACAGCCTGAAGAATACCTCCACATTAATCCATCGTTGTGTTATGTTACCCATCAAAATAAAGCAGACCATCCTCAGTAAAAAAAAACGGCCATACAGGGGTCGTCTGTGCAAGCAGCTTATTGCAACATATATTTATGTTTGAGAAGGAGTCTCTTGTGCATCGGCCTCTCCTAGGGTGGAGGTCGGTGCTCACAGTATAGGACATAAGATGAGAAAAATTCTGTGGGTCACTTCACGGGGACTGCAAATGACCAACATTTCGACACACACATCGTCTTAAGACGCTTAAGACGTTGTGTGCATCGAAACGTCGGTCGTTTGCACCGTTTAATAAATGTTGCAAAGTGATACGTGTGCTCCAGTATATTTCTCCCAATTGGGAGTCATTGGCAAACAACCTATTCTGTCGTTTAGGTTTGAGGATGTGTTGAAATAAAGGTAATCTCACAAAAAAGTGGCTATGGTACTGACTGCAATGTTTTGCTCATAAAATGTATCAAATTGTCCTAAAAATTGGATGCAAAATGTTCACTACATGAAAATTAATCAAAATCTGTTCTAAATGAGTCTCAACAAACAAAACCTGATACTGTTGAGAATATTTTTGCAACAATTGCTTCATGCTTCTCATGGTCATAAACCAGCAATTGTGGTTTTCAAATACTGTGTACAGTATGTATTTCAAGTGGCGATCGCTTAGTGCCAGTGCTTTCTTTGGAGTGGATGGACGCTTGTCAAATATAGAAGTAACTCAAGATTTATGGCCATGGGGCTTCTGGGGAAAACCAATGACAAAGTCTACATCTACATGACTTAAAAATCATTTTGTTTATTTTGCTTGCAATTCTGCAAGACGACACTTGGCTCCTCTTTGGAAATAATTGAAGCACTTTACAGGAGCTTTTATGTATTTCCAGAAAAGCTGAATGAGCACATGTGACCACAAAACATATATCTTAGAGAAAATCATATCACCATGAACTTGAATATTCCCAGCACCTCTGACTGGCTGGTACAGTGTTTTCTTTAAAACTGCAGGTTGTCATTTAATTTAAAAATAAAAAAATTCAAATGAGCAACATGAGCAGATGTATCACAGGGGAAATGGTTACTGCTTCAATACAGAACACATGCAACTGTTTCAAGTCCAGATCCAAATTATTTTGTTAGTTGCCTAACCTGTTATATATTTTAGCCAGTCTACCATATAGTGCCTCAATCACCTAAATGTGAACTAGATACAATGTTTTACATTAAATCAGGCAGGCTGGTGAGCTTTGTTGGTTAGCACAGTGCTAACATTTTCATGGCTTTCATTTTCATTTTCATGTGACCCCTATTGGCCAATGGGAAGCTTTTTTGTATGAAATACATAATACCAAGTAGCTGGTTAAAGCTCCACATCTTCAGAAAACACCCTGGGGTACAATATAAACTAATAGTGGTTTTGATATCAGGTACAATTACTTCGTACCATGCCTGAGTAGATTGCCACTCCCCCGCCGCTCAACTTTCACATTAGCAATGTTGTTCTGTACCCGAGTACAATTAAGTCACGCCAATCGCAAGATCCCAAGCGCATATGGACAATGGAGTCGCTTTATGCATACTATTGTTTATATTTTGGAGACAATGTCAAGAACGACCCTCTCGCCTGCCTTTGCCGTGAAGTTCAGAGGAGAGGAAACAGTGATGGAAAAATCTGAACGCCATCCATCATGTTGACAGATTAGAACACTGAGGGCAATCTACCTTAACTTTATGTAATGCACACCCCTGTCCAGTAGGTGGCATGTGCATATTAATTAGCTATTTTCTAGTCTTGTCTTTGATCTCACATGCATGACCTTGTTGTCTTGCTGGCTTTAGCCATCACATTGATAGGCTATATTGCTCCACACAATTGCAAAATGTCACAGCAGCTAAGTGCCCGAAGTTTCTTTAAAAAGCCCAATAATTGTGATGGTGTTGATAAACAAGGTGAAAAAGTAATGCAAATATGCAAATGACGGGTAATAACAGATTCTAACTGAATTTTTACGCCCCTGTGCCCTGGTATACGCTACATAGTGTTCACACTAATCAAACAAACTGGACTTTGGGGTAAAGTGTCCTCGGATCTGGGCCCAGGTCTCTGATGTGAAAGCCTCCTTATAAACATCTTAAAAGGCCTCTCTGCAAGACAGGGCCACAACATTAGGAGCCACTTTAGTTGATAATGCATTTAAGTTGTGCAAATAGAAGAAGAAAATTGCAATTAAATTACCAAAATCTAATGACATGCTCAGGTCGGGCGCCGCTTTGTTAGTAATCTGGCCTCGGTATTTCTGGCCTTGGGGTGTTGGGGTGTTAGACGCTGACAGTGTACAGTAACAGCAACATTCCCAGTTAAAGTTCAGTCAGGGACCTTTGCCGCATGTCAAATTCCTCCTCTTTGCTCCCTCCTGTCACCACTCTACTGTCCGCTATCAAAATAAAGGCAATGATAGCCAAACAATTACTTAAGAAAGCAAATGTAAAAGCGGTCTTTTGTCTGGTTCATGTAAGGATAAGTTGGCCCGACCTTGACCTGTTTACTAGATAAATACCCTTGAGCTGGCAAAATGTGCTCTGCTCTACTGATCGCGTTGCCTCCGCTTCTCCTCGCCCCGGAGATAGCAGCTGGTTCTACTCTTTCAAGACGTTCAGCATGCTTAAATAAAAACACAGATCTTCCCTCTCTTTCTGTCCTCCTCCCTTCACCTCCTTGCTCCTCTGTCTCCCTCGTTTCGTCTCTTACGGTGTAATTATTATTTTGAAAGTGCGGTCTGAGAGGCCGTCCACATTTGGCACCGCCTCACTCGCTAATGCTCGGAGATCTCTAATACAATTTGACTTTTGCCGTATAACCTCTCCAGGAAGACATCAGGGGCCCTTTGTTCCTTCCCTCCCCTGTCTCGGGATGAAGGGAGAGCTGAGGTAGCAGCTGAGAGAGTGGGCAAGGGAAGAGGTAATAAAGAGGGGGAGAGGAGTGAGTGGTAGGCCTGTTTCTGGAAAGAGAGCGAAGACGAACACGTGGATGAAAAGAGTGGACTGAGATGAAGATAGATGTTGAGTGGAAGATGGAAATGGAAAAGCCGGGGAAGAGAGGGTGAGAACAGACGAAGAGGACGACTTGTTAAGCGTAGTGAGAGGTGAATGAGAGAAGGGGCCGGTCCCCTGTCCTGCCGTCATTAAGAGACGAGGTGCTGCTTGAGACCTTTATGTTGGTGCTGCTCCAGCGTTGGCGCCGCCAGGCCAATCAGAAAAAAGAGAGAGAGAGAGAGAGAGGAATATTGCTTGGAAATAATGAGACATCCTTGTGAAAAGAAAGAGACTTCCCTGTGAACAGACAAATGCAATTTAGAGAGGACTTTGCCTGGAGACAACTCTGTTGTTCATCACATCATTTATTTTGAGCACAGAACAGTACAACTCTGTCACTGCTTTGTATAGTTGGTTATCCTTTTGTTATTCTTAAGCAATCCAATTAAAGTACGTTTAAACTTTAACTCTTTGTATTTCTATTGCAGTCGTAGCAGCCAGTGGTGGAATGTAACTATAAGTACATTTACTCAAGCACTGTACTTAAGTACAAATATGAGGTACTTTTACTTTACTTGAGTATTTTCTTGTCATTCCACTTTACTGCTCCACTATATCTCAGAGGGACACAATGTAGATGGAGGGCACCGTTGCGTGCACTGTGGTCAGCGTTTCTGTTTCCGTCATTGCAGCCGGAGAAACGGCATCGCAGTGCCACTTTCTACTCATAGAGCCAGCAGGTGATTAGCTTAGCTTAGTTTAAATGTTGAAGTATTAATTTAATTTGTTTAGCAACATTTTTTTTTGTCTTTGTTTCTCAGTAATCATATTGTAATACATGGGGGATAATCCCATTCCAGAGGTTTGAGAGGTTTTAATTTTGCCGGCCTATAACACTTATCAGTTAGTGTATCAGCTAAAACTTATCAGTTGAATTTATTGGTTTTACATGGTGGAATAAAACATAAGTTTGATGCCAATTCATGTCAGATGTGAATGTTTAGGTTTGGGAACCACTATGAAACCTGTCTGAAGTTGAGTTGAGCTTCATCACGCTGAATTCCATAACATGCCTGACCGTCACTTGGCCTTTTCCTCGTGTGCCTCAGCCAACCCCATACTGTGATTAACAGGCAGCCACACAGCAGGAGTATAGTTCAGCATCAGCTGGCTGCCAGGGTGGCCTACAGTGTCATTGTACATGACTGACGGCTATCAATAGCCTTTGGTTTGGTTATGGAGAGATGACATAGAGGATGACCGTAGATATAAAATATCCTGGTTGTTTTATTTCTGTGTAGCTGACCGTGTTACTGCACAGGAAGAATGTTTCACAGGGAAACAAAAACGTTTACTGGAAAACGGTAAAACGCACTCAACTCTAAAATAGCCAAGGTGCTCTAGTGTAATTAATCAGCGTCAAATATGTACTGATGCAAATCTGCTGCATGAGACATTTGTTTTGTTTGAGCTTGTGCCAAGAAGTTTCAAGATCATAATATTTTGTTCATTTTCACTCATTTGTATTTTTCATTTGAGTTGTTGCCAGTAGTATCAGTAGATACAGTCCTATCTGACCACTATTTATACATGATACCATATTTTCAGGACCATTTAAAACCTTGTATAGCTCAACATTTTGGCTGACACCTCCTCTTTCAGGCCCTTAGCAACAGTCTGAGGGAGTCACTGCAGAAGCAGGAAGTATAATCTGTCACTGCAGCGTGGGCAGTAGGCTACTCTCCGCTCACCCGCCGGCAAAAATCCGCCTGAGGACGCACATCAGCCAGTTGAATACCGGCAGCATTTCCCCTTTTAGCATTTAGCTTAGCACCATTGAAACGAGACAAGCTTAGTGCTTCTCCCCATCAGCTCCATCCTCTCATCCAAATATGGTCACGTGACCGATTCCAAAAAAACAAGATGGCAACGAACAATATGCCAAACTCGAGGCTTCAAAATAGTAGGCTAGTCCACAAACCAATGGGTGACGTCACGGTGGCGACATCCACTTCCTTTATACAGTCTAGCCTATGTTCCCAAACGGTAGCCTTTCCAGCACTCAAAGAAACGGACAGCTGCACTTCCAGTAGGGAGTATCCCACTAGCCACTTTGAAGCTTAAGAATTCTTGAAATACAATATGTTTCTGTACAAGTTTTCAACAAGCCATGGAAAGGCAGTCAAAGTCAGCGCTGTTCCAATGTTAACAATGTAGTCTAATCACAAAACTCTGAGGACTAATCAGTCTGTCTGTGGCGTGCGTGTGAGCTCTGCTGCTGCTCTGTTGCACAAGGCTGAGGGGGAGTTTGGGTTCGTCCTCACGGCGGGAGCCTCTCTGGAGAGCTGCAGAGTGATCAGAGTGCCAGGCAGCCAGACTTTGGACTGTGGGCATTTCCTCCTTTCAGATGGCTTCAGTTAAAGGGGCGCTTCAATCTCAACCTCTGGCTGCACACCAGCCCCTGTGGAGCATCACTCATTAGGGCCTGTTGTCTGCAGCCAAAACCTCAACTGTTCCCTCAGCCACTACAGCACCACTCCCCGCCATCAACACCTGCTAACACATGACACACAGGCTCCGGCTGACTGCTGGGAAGAACTCCCTTCTGCTCTCCCGCCTCTGGATTTGGACTAACGAGGCCCTTTGCATCTCTTTCTTTTCCTGACGCCTAGCTTGTCAGATGCCCCTTTCAGCTGCCATTTATTTTTTTGACATCATGCTGCGTTTCCTCAAAAACCCCTTGGAGTTCCGAAAGTCATCACACTTGAGTGTAAAACTAACTGTTATTAGCTGGCAAAGGTGATCCGTTTCATGATTTGTTTGTCTTAGGGCCCTGTCGCATGGTTTCTTTCATGTGAGTCACGATCACTTTCACAGTTTAAGATGTTGTGTGGAACAGATCTGTCCTCCATCTACCAGGCCTGGCTTAGACAGGGCCTGGTAGCCTGGTCTCCTGTCTGCTCAACACATAATATATTGGCAAAGTCATAGGCTCAGTTTCTGACAGGACCTATAGCTCCTTATTGGAAATTACGTCACCTCATAAAGGGACATGACCCATTACAAAATCATGCTGCTTCTTGTTATTCTTCTTTTGCAAAGAAGAAAGTCTCTCTCCCTACTTTCATTTGGTCCTGTTTAATCCTCTCATCCTTGATTTTGTTTGTTTTTATCCTTTCCTTGGATCACGTGAGTTCTCATTATACCTCCCAGGTGGGCAGGCGGGCCATCAAGGCTGGGAGAGTACTTGATTAGAAACAGCACACAGTGAGTGTCTATGCAGCCACCATTCTTCATACTGAGCCATTAAAAAAAAAAGGGATGACAACGTGTCAAAACATGGTGTGTGGAGTGTGTAGGTTCAGGGGCCAGGCCTTAACATTTAGGCTCTGGGAACAAGCTGAGCGGTACATCTGTGATTGTCATGATCAGGGTTGAGCCCCTGTCAGCCCCGCACGGTGTTGATACAGAGACGCCAGCAGCTCCTAACATGTCACCATGTTTCCCAGAACATGGCAATAACAACGGGATGTCTACATGTCTGTTACAAGGTCTTTGCGAGCAACGTTAACCCACATCAGTGAAAAGATATACATTCTATCAACCTCTAGGGTTTCATGGGAGCTGCTTGTTACATTCATGAACACGGCTCGTTAATTGTCCCTCTGTTTTCTTAAATGCAGAGATTCATAATGTGATGATATGTAGCCTTGTGGAACTACAGCGTGTGAAATCAATGTCTTCACATTTCTATGGGGATTCCAACATTTTCCTCCTATTAGCTCACATGTGTCGTCAAGACCACACATGTATTTCATGTTATATTTGGCAATCAAGGCTATTGTGCAAAGGCCATGCTACACACCTGCACAAAGGACCAGATAATAAATATAGAATAAATCACACAAAAGAGCCATAAGCCATTTGCGTAGGAAAAAGTAGGGTTGTGTATAGATGTAACCCAAGTATTGTGAAAACTTGCGAAAACTTTTGTGAGACTTACTGCCTGACGACCTATCCTAAACTTAACCATTCAAAGTCAATGCCTAACCTTGACCATCTTGTGAAACTTTTGCAAATCTTGGGTTACCATCTAGACACAACCATAAAGAAGAGGTGTGTGGAGTGGAGCAGTATTTACTCCAACAAAGGAGGCTTAAAAAAGCAAATGGCACAACACCACTAATACAGCACATTAGCCTTCTCCATTTTGGTTTCTTTGGCTCTCTATTATCTCAAAAGTTGGCCCTGTCATGCGGGTTTGGCATTGGTCAATAGGCTACTGCAAATTTGTTTGTTAAAGTTCACAAATTTCCCTTGACATGCATGATTTGGATTTAGTTAGACCCTGCAAGCAAATCCACTAAATGCAATTAGTTTAGTTGCCATTCTAAATGTTGGTGTGACTGAGCCTCAATGGGTCACTTTTTATGGAAAGGGATGCTTCTGTTGTTGTGTTTTTTTTTATCAAGGCTGGGAGCATCACATGCAAAAATCCACTCACCTGTCAGGCATGGGAATGTCACATATCACAGGCAGGGTTATACTAACCCTTAATCCAAAAACAAAAACAAAATGTCCCACTGATCTCTCTTGATCTTTCTGCTGTCCTTTTCAGTTTCAGAGGGCTGTCAGCTCATCTGAGGCCCTGCCCAGAGCAACGAGCTTCTCAGGTATCTTAGAGGTCCTGGGCTCAGTCCCTGTGGTGTAGCTGCTGCCACATGGAGGTAACTCTAGCGGACTCAATATTAATGACCAGTGACCAGGGCCTCCTTGTAATCCACTTACCGTCATTACACAGGGTCAGCATGGCTACCGCTGCTGGGCTCTCATACCCCAGCTGGACGCACTGCTACATTCCATTTGAGTGGTGTATGGTTGGAAGATGGAGAAACACTGTTTTGCTACTTACATTTGCATGTATTGGGTTTTACAAAGTTTCATGAAGTTGTTCAAATGACAGCGCTGCTGGAAACCTATCAGGATAATACAAAAAAAAAAAAGAATGCTCCATTGCAATGAAAACAGACACATTTGGAAAGCAGCTGATATGTTTTGCCTTTCTCAGTCACCCTAAGTAGGGTAAATCATGGCAATGTTGAGACTAATTTGTAGCACACCAAGGAAGGTCCTGACCTCCAGAGTTCTCCAACTTTAAAGATGACAGTTCAGAGTCTGTGTAATTAAAACTGCTTCGATAGAGGCCAACAAGACTCAGGGGAAGGCCGCCGAGAAAGTTTAAGAAAATACAGGTGGACAGCTCCGAACTCCTCTAACATAGTCAATGCCTTTGTGCAACCTCGGCCCCTGTACCCTGCTTTAACTCCACATGTGTCAGAGGAATTCTCAGCGCTGCGGACCCTCCAGATGAACTTTTACCCCTTGGTCTCATTTTCAAACGTGCATACACAGAGACGAGTTAACCTGCGCAGCCCCAGCAGGCAGTGTATACATACGCCACACAGCATTAATGACCAACTGCGCTACGGCTATTAGACTGAGCGTGTTGTTATGATTTCCACACATTCTCATCAGGGTGAAAAGGCGTTCTCAGGCCAGGGAGCAATGAAGGGCATCCCCTGTTCACTCCTCGCTCCCCACCCTCCAGTTCCTAAAGTCCTGTAATTGAGAAATACAGCTCAAGGTAACATGCCCTGAAGACCTTTTTGCCTACAGACATGAGGTAATGGTGAGGCTAATTAGGCTGAGGAGACAGGGTGGGCGGAAGCTCCTGGCCTGAAGCCCCATTAGTCTTTAGAACAGTCTCCCTATGGTCAAGGGCATTTACCCAGGGATGAGGAAAACAGAGCGGCATCGCTGGCTGGCTCCTACGGTAAAGCCATGGTGATGGACTGAGTAACCACATGAAAGGCTGGGCAAAGGCCGGATAGCGGAACGCCGGAGAAAGAGAAGCGAGAGAAAGAAAGGTTCATTCAGGACGAGCACTTATGAAAAAGACGAGAAATCTCAGCAGGAGCCTAGGTCCCCCCTCCTTCTTCTTTCCCTGCCTACCCTCTTCTGATGCTCAAGACAATTTGTCTTGTTACACCGGCAGGACTTATCACTTTGAGCCACGTTCAGGATATTGGCCCTGACGCTCTAATTTTAACGCAATAAATCAAAATGATTGCAGCGTATATCGTAAAGCGAGACATAGACGTTTCACTTTAATGGTTTCCGAAATGCGTCAGGGAGACGGAGTATGACATGTCGCTGGGCCTAGGACAGGACGAGCTTTCTGACTTTTCCACAGCTTAATCCCCCTTGTCCGTCTGCCCGGTCCTGCGTCTGCCCTGCTTGTCTGGCTCTGGCCCTCATCTCCTAAACAATGGGTTCCGTTAATGCATGGATTTATGGACATGAAAATAAATACATCAAAAGGGCAAGAACGAGTGCAATTCATGAGCCCTTACTGCAACATTAATCTCCAGAATCTGAGATAAAAGCTAAACTTCACTTACTATAAATCCTCAGATTCCTAACTGTTAAACTAGTATAGTCGTCGGAACGAAAGGGGGATAGACGGGGAGCAGGTCTTTGATTTGGTGAGTGCCAGTGTTGATGTCTGAGCTGGGTAAGCCATCGCTCGGCCTTTACTCACACGGCAGCTCACTCTTCAAGAGATGACGGAGAAAGATGAATAGAGAGGGCAAGGGATTTGTTATCTTAAATCAGTCGGGGGCTGCAGGCAGACTTTTATACAACTATATGAAGATTTATGAGAGCGTCTCTTTTTTTGCTACTACTTACTGTAGGGCAATGCCATTTACTGTTCGGTTTTATTCATCAGATAGGCAGACCCGAATGTACACACATAGTATTTTTCAGTATTACATCATAACTCAGCTAAAGTACCTTGGCATATGTGGCCGATTCCTCTCGTTATCCATGTCAGGGGAAACCTAATCTGCGAACACGTGTTTCTGTCGTCCTCAGTTGAAAGCGAATAAAGCACAGCATCCGGGCTCCCATCACTCTCTTGATAATGGCGTGGGCTCCTTAAGGTGCAGGCTGATGACACGTCAAGGAAGCGAAACAGTACATCCGTCACTACCTTCGATGACACTGAATCAGGCGCTCGTCGTTTGTTACAGAAACAGGTCTTGGGGGTTCGGGGAGCGTCACTCCCTTCTAGGGCAACTGGAGAGCTATCAAAACATAGCTCGACACCCTTGACACATTAAGTCAGACGGAGTGAAATAAACACATGGAAAAGCCTACAGTAGATGAGATAGTAGGTGAAGACAAACTTGAGTATAATGGGTCAGGGTGTTCTCACTCCCAACTCGTCAAATACTGACGCTTGGTCCGACGCACCGAGGCACTCTTTAGCGTCTGTATGAGCCGCACCAGGCTTTCACCTAACTCCAGTGTAAACCCATCTGTGTCATTATTGGACGCTCAGAGCAACTGACGTAGTATAAAGAACGCTAAAGTCAGCCCAGAGGAGGCTGGGGTGGTTAATTGTACAAAAAAGTACAATTGGGGAGAAAATGGGTGAAAAATCAGAAAGAAACCCCAAAACATCGTTATTTTAACCCAAATCATGATATTTTCTTAAGCCTAACCAAGCACTTTGCTGTTGCCTAAACCTAACCAAGTAGTTCCTGTGAACACGGAAGTTTATGAAGATTATGCACGTAACGAGCTGAAACTGACACCTCGAAAACTCACACTAGAGGGGTACCTGGAGCATCATAGTTTGAAGTGTAGGGCCACTGTCCAAGTGTCTGTATTGGACGAGTTGGGAGTGAGAATGTGTTGAATGGGTTGAACCGTGGAGTGAAAAATACTCAAAACTAAAATACTGGAGAGGGAAGAGGTGGCACCAGCTACAGTGGCTCCTTCAAGTCTGAGACAGGGACACCTTTACTCATGAAATCCTGGGTAAAAAGGTCCCGATCACTGGTCCGCCTTTGGCATTTCAACGTGAGAAGAAATGGGGTCGATTTACACTCCTAAAACTACAAACCTCCAGATTGTCTGTGTCCAAGCATTCTGTCAACCGAGTCAAAGTACTCAGGACAACGCAGGGTGGCGTTTGTCTTGTGTTGAACAGGCATCATTGAGCTTGAAGGGGAAAAGTTTCCTCACTCACCTACTCACTCATTCAACCTGCTTTAGCTTAGAGGGCATGATGGGACAGCGCCATATTCCCGTACTTTCAGCCGGCAGCCTTTGAGTCTCTCTCAGTCACTCTGTTATCCTAATTAAGAAAGACAGAGTGAGAGAAAGACATAAAGAGAGAGTAAGACATGGAATAACTGGTTCCTCCCTTCGGCCTGAGTGAGTGTCGTTACCTCCTCCTGACCTTCCCTACCACCTCCTCCTCCTCCTCCTCCTCCTCACTGCGTCCTTATCCGCCTTGGCTGTAAACGCCCCCCTCCTCCCCTCCTAAGCTCCACGCAGCCATCAAAGTGAACACTGTAGAAAAGAGGAAATGTGAAGGTTAGGCAACCTGATTTGGATCGGTGGGGGATTTTTTTTTGGAACTTCATCAAGCGGAGGCCCGTTGAATCCTCCAGTGGGTCGCTGGTTGGAGGCTGGACTTCTCAAGAGCCCCCTTTTACCACCCCCGCTGACTCCCCCCCCGTTTACAGAGCCACTGTTTTCAAAGGTCCAGTGACATCTGAGTTAGTAATTTGGCACACAGCTGTTAGCAGGACACTGGGGTTTAATTGGGCTGCACTGCTCTGGTGGTTTCAGCAGTAACTGGATTCAGGCCCTTTCTTTCAATCTTGATCCAACAAATCTTCAGCATCTCTTTTAGGAGCTCAAACTCCATCTGGATGTAACAACAAAAAGTGTGGTTTTTTATTTGCATTTTCAAGTAGAAACACTGGAAATTTGAAAAAAAAAAAATCTTTGAAAAGTTGGTGTGTCCATAAAAACTAAATGCAGCGGAATAGAAACAGAGGAGCAACGAGGAGACTAATGTTCCTCAAATTAATACATGAAACAAACAGGTTGTGAGCCAACGACTCACAGGTGACCACAACTACACCCATTGACAACCTGACTCAGGTGCCCCTAATGACCCACTTGGTGGATTGGACACATGACACACCCTTTCAAGAACAATAAACCCAAAGAAGTTAAATTCTTGAACTCCCCACTAGTCAGTTTAGAACTGATGAAGCCTCTTGGATGAGAGCAGTCCAGTTGCCTACTTTAGCTCCCAGCGGTTAAATGTAACGTTAGATGGAAACACTTGTGATGATGACAAATTGTTTCTGAATACAATTGCAGTAATACACAAGTTGTGAAAATCAGCAGTGACAGATTAATAGTTATTTTTTCAAGAATACAGTAAAAGGTTATTTTTTTCTGACTTTTCATCTTTATATGACAGGTCAGATTGTAGAGGCCAACTGAGCCACCGGGAAGCCAAATAACTATTTCAAATTCATGAATTCATGGTGATTGCAGTGTGGGGAAAAGTACTCCAATATTGTCAAAATCAAATTCAGCTGTAATGGCCACAGCCGGTGATTGACACTTTTCTCTCGTGCCGTCATTTACAAGATGAAAGGTGTCAGCTCTGTTGACACAGCTCTGCACTCCGGAGCGAACTTCTGTGGCGGCAGCTGAAAGATGTGGCTGGAATATTCTTGTCAAAACCGAACAAAGATCGATGTGAATGGCACTTAAGGGCACAAATCCCAGAAACACTGGAACATTTTCCACCTCACACATTACTGCTCTCAATCTCCAGTTGAATTAATTTTACACCTTGGAAATACAAGTTTAGTTGGACTTTCTTTAATATAAAATGTAGCAGTTATCAAGAATAATGTAAATTCATACAACAGCATTTCATTTACAGCAAGAAATTAAAAATATTTTCTGGAGACTGTACAAATCTGATTCTGATCAATAAAATAGATAGCAGAGGGGAAATATATGAATAGGTGAACAAGTAAAATAATATATCAAAAGGGAACTTAATGTGAATAAAAGAATAGGGGCAAACTAAAGGGGTGAGGGGTGTTAAAAGTCCCTTTAAAATGTGTGTTATCATTACTGAACAGCATGAACACTCATATTACCCTTTTTAAAAAATGGACACAAATCAAATATATAAATATTATAGTCGGTGGAAAAGGTGGAACAAACGAACATAAAGAAATTTGGGCAATGCAACCTGAGCTGGACATACAGCTACTGTATGATAAAAAAAATCATTTGTACAGTATGTAGACCAATTGTTTAAAAAACATAGTTACAATAATAGTTTGACATTGTGAGAAATATGCTAATTGGCTTTCTTGCCAAGAGTTAAATGAGAAGAGTGATATGTTGTCATATGAGCTACCGGATGCCTACATTTACAGAAAGAAAGAAAGAAAGAAAGAAAGAAAGAAAGAAAGAAAGGTCAGTAGACTAAGTAAGTAAGTAAGTAACCTAAGTAAGTAAGTCAGTTAGTAAGGCAATAGCCTAAGTAAGTTAGTAAGTAAGTCAGTAGCCTAAGTAAGTTAATAAGTAAGTCAGTAGCCTAAGTAAGTTAATAAGTAAGTCAGTACATAAGTCAGTAGTCTAGGTAAGCCAGTAAGTAAGTCAGTAGCCGAAGTAAGTAAGTTAGTTAGTAAGTTAGTAGCCTAAGTAAGTTAGTTAGTAAGTAAGTAAGTAAGTGAGTAAATCAGTAGCCTAGGTACTAAACCAGTGGAAGTAAGTAAGTAAGTAAGTAAGTAAGTAAGTAAGTAAGTAAGTCAGTAACCTAAGTATGTCAGTAAGTCAGTAGCCTAAGTAAGTAAGTAAGTAAGTAAATAAGTAAGTAAGTAAGTAAGTCAGTTACCTAAGTAAGTCAGTAAGTCAGTAGCCTAAATAAGTAAGTAAGTAAGTAAATAAGTAAGTCAGTACATAAGTCAGTAGTCTAGGTAAGCCAGTAAGTAAGTCAGTAGCTGAAGTAAGTAAGTTAGTAAGTAAGTTAGTAGCCTAAGTAAGTTAGTAAGTCGGTATCCTAAGTAAGTTATTAAGTAAGCCAGTAAGTAAGTCAGTAGCCTAAGTAAGTTAGTAAGTCAGTTAATTACTAAACCAGTGTAAGTAAGTAAGTAAGTAAGGCAATAGCCTAAGTAAGTTATTAAGTATGTCAGTAGCCTAAATAAGTAAGTAAGTAAGTCAGTAGCCTAAGTAAGTTAATAAGTAAGTCAGTACATAAGTCAGTAGTCTAAGTAAGCTCAGTAAGTAAGCAAGCAAGCCAGCAATTATGTCAGTAGCCTAAGCCAGTAAGTAAATAAGTAAGTAAGTAAGTAAGTAAGTAAGTAAGTAAGTAAGGCAATAGCCTAAGTAAGTTAGTAAGTATGTCAGTAGCCTAAATAAGTAAGTAAGTAAGTAAGTAAGTAAGTAAGTAAGTAAGTAAGTAAGTAAGTCAGTCAGTAGCCTAAGTAAGTTAATAAGTAAGTCAGTACATAAGTCAGTAGTCTAAGTAAGCTCAGTAAGTAAGCAAG
>JAOVVB010011373.1:0-16716 GCA_028570985.1 Heterobranchus longifilis | reverse complement strand
GAGGAAAATATGCAATGTGCTATAACATTGTTGAATATTGCGATAACAATATTACTTGTGATAAATAAACAGTTTATCAGTTCTGCCTTTCTGCTGCTCTCAGTATTCTGATATAATACAACAAATTGTTGAATTTAAAGTTATTTCTGACATTTTATTGAACAAATTGAACTGAACACAAAAGGCATCATTTAAAAAAAGACAGAGTTAAATTTTAAAGAGAAGTTTTCTACAGATACTTTCTTTAACTAACTCGAAATATAAAAATTAATACAAATAAAAAAGTTCAGATTTTTAATTTGCATCTAATTGTGATTTTACAGACTTTATATGTAATTAATTCACACAAATTGATTTATTTGTGTACACACAGTAAAAGTTGTGAACCTGAAGATTAATTTGAGATGCAGCTCAGTTTTTCTACTCATAAATCTGTAATAAATATTGTTTTTGCGTAGGCATCTATTAAAATGTCTTATATGGTTTAGAGTATAACATTATGATTGAAGTATGTGATAAAATGATTTTTTAAAAAAAGGTCGAGAATCCCTCCAAAATATCATATTATGACAGCAAGATTAATTAAAAAAATAATAAAAATAAATCATGCTGCCCCCACTTTATTGTCTGTATTGTACTCTGACAAAATGTTCTCATTATGAATAGTGACGGGACAATAATTAATGTTAATGTAAAAACACACAATAAGTTGATCGTGGTGAATTTCCATTATCAGATTAATCGTGAATATCCTCGCAAATTGTCCATCTGTGATGCAATACAAATATTTGTTTCTTAAAAAAAAAAGGTCTTATGAGAAAAAAATGTATGTTTCAATTAAAAAACTGATTCCAGTGTGTTTTTGTTTTAGTGACGTTAAAAAAAAAAAGAAAAAAGTCTTAATGTTTTGAGAGAAAAATGTTGCAATGTTAAAAAAAAGAAAAACGAGAAATGAGAAAAAAGTTCCAACAAAGTCAAATGTAAAGTAAAGTGATTCCAGTGTGTTTTAGTGACGTTTTAAGAGTTTTAAACATATTTTGTTGATTATCAGGATAATATCCTGAATCGCTATTATTTTGACCAGGATAATTGTGACATTACATTTTCATATCGGCTCATGCCTAGTATACATGGATGCATTTCCATAAACGTTTGTACATTTAAATCTGGCTTTGCAGGGCTAGACATATGTATTTATTATTTTACAGACTTCCATTATAACGATATTATAGCTACATAGTGATGTATTTCAATAAATAATAACGGTTTTTATTATATTGCATATTTACCTTGTTAGATTCTGTCTCGTGTCATATTTATAATAATATCTTCAGTTTTCATATTTTCCCCACACCTCCCAGCTTTAAACGGTATCTGATAAAAAGCAGCAGAGTAAGAGCTCTTTCTTTTTCTCTGCTCTCTGCTCTCTCTCTGAGGACCCCGAGGACTGATGGCAGGAAAAAAAAAAAAACCCAGTCTGGGGGGCGCGGCTCGCAGTTTTGCCGCAGTTCAGGTCCAAATGTGCTGCTGTGAGATTATATTTTGCCTAGCAACATAAATCATAATTCCTCTGCATGATCGGCGCGTGTTATTGCATTACCCCAGATACATGTATGTTTTTGCATTTCTCCAGAAATGCATGCTTATATGTAGTAGTCGGTGAGATCCTCTGCAGCCTGCAGGACGGGACTGTGTGCGTGCTTATATTTTGGGTTTCCAAAATGCAGCGTGCATCCTGTGCGCGCGGCATGGTGACATGATCTGTCTGACACGCTGTCTGACTGTTGACCTACTTCCCCCCCATGTGGGTCAGAGCGGAGAGATGCTCCTGCAAAAACCCTGACATTTTCTCTGGTTGCAGAGGCGTAGATTTCACGGGGGACAAGGAACGCAGGGGACACGTCCCCCTCAATA
This sequence comes from Heterobranchus longifilis, assembly GCA_028570985.1. Classification (NCBI taxonomy): domain Eukaryota; kingdom Metazoa; phylum Chordata; class Actinopteri; order Siluriformes; family Clariidae; genus Heterobranchus; species Heterobranchus longifilis. Next base: position 14,802 of record JAOVVB010011373.1, on the reverse strand, counting down.
TTTACAACATGTGCTTTTGTCCCCAAATAAAAACATGGAAGTAGCAGGGGACTTAAAAACATTTCCACCATACATGGCTGCAGAAAAGTCACAAATTGGTGCATTAAAAGTCACCTGAATGCAGGAAATTAAATATTTGACTCAAAACACATCCAATCCATCATAAAGTACAACCTAAAATACAGCATATACAGTCTGGTTGAGTTTTAAGCATATTTCGTAGATTATCAGGATAATATCGTGAGAATGAGTTTGGAGTATCTGAAGCAGATGTGTATATGCTTCTGCAGTATCAGGCATGCATGCACACTGATGAGAGCCTGAGATGTTAATATTTAAATATTTTTTTGCACGCAGATGTTTGGCTTTCATAAGCCAAAGATGTACAGGAGTTTGGACGGCTGCTGCATCTGCCGCGCAAAATCTTCCAGCTCTCGTTTCACGGACAGTAAGCGATACGAGAAAGACTTCAGGAGCTGTTTTGGGTAAGAGACACACGTGAGGTTTGGAGAGAGATCCGCCTTAATGTGTAGGCTTTAACGTATTGATTTAGATTCCCCCCCGTGTGATTTAACTGCGATTGTGTTGCAGACTGAGTGAAACCCGATCAGGAGAGATCTGTAACGCCTGCGTGCTGCTGGTCAAACGATGGAAGAAGCTTCCTGCAGGAACCAAGAAGAACTGGAACCATGTGGGTTTGGATCGCAGTACTGATGTGTAGAGCTTAATGAGCTATGATAAAATACCTGAATTATTATGTAAACTCATTAAGTCATGGATGGATTACTGACCGGGCCTACAGCACAGGCCCAGGGGCCCAAAGGCTCAGGGGCCCAAAGGCTCAGGGGCCCAAAGGCTCAGGGGCCCTGACTCACAAAATGTAGAAGCTGAAAAAAACACAAAAAACAATCACAAAGAGGCTAAATGACCACAAACATACAAAAAATAGTTACAAAGAGACACAAAATGACGATGCAAAACACTAAAAAATAGATGCAAATTAACAAAAAAATAGATGAAAACAATCAGAGATGCAAAACAACTACAAAGAGATGCAAAATGACTAAAGCCAGACGTAAGACAACCACAAAGAGACATAAAATGACTACAGAAATGCAAAATGACTAAAATAGATGGAAAACCACCATAAAAAGATGCAGAATGACTAAAAATAGATGCAAAACCACCACAAAACATGCAAAATGTCTACAAAAACATGCAAAATTACTAAAAATAGATGCAAAACCACCACAAAAAGATGCAAAACCACAAAAATGTGCAAAACCACCACAAAAACATGCAAAATGACAAGAAATAGATGCAAAACCACCTCAAACCTTGCAAAATGACCACAAAAACATGCAAAATGACTAAAATAGATGTAAAACCACCACAAAGACATGCAAAACAATCACAAAGATGCAAACGACTACAAATGGACGTAAACTGGCTAAAAATAAATGCAAAACCACCACAAAATGACCACAAGATGGTGCAGAATGACTAAAGATAGACGTAAAACAACCACAGAGATGCAAAATGACCAGAAATAGATGCAAAATGACCACGTAGAAACATAAAACGACTAAAAAGAAATGCAAAATGTCTAAAAAGAAATGTAAAATGACTACAAAGGGACGTGATATAACTAAAAGTCGACTCTGAGTTTGGGTGTGTTGTTCCTGTGTAGACAGGTGGGGGGCCTCTGACATGTGCCCAGGGGCCCCATGTCTCAGAATGCGTCCGTGCATTCAGTCCTGATGTCTCCTCTCCTCCCTACAGGTTGTTGATGCCAGAGGAGGTCCCAGTCTAAAGATAACTTCCAGACCCAAAAAGATCAAATCCATCTCCAAGAAAGCTCGGCCGAGTCAGATCAGCCGTCTGCAGAAAGAGCTCAAGAGAAACAGTCAGTTCACTCACACCTTTACATTTGTTTCTGTCGTACTCATATCTTATATCACACATATTCATGGCTGTGTTGTGTCAGCAGACTCGGATGCCCACAGCACCACGTCCAGCACGTCCCCGGCTCAGTCTCCCAGCTACAGTAACCTGTCAGACGACGGCTCGGACACGGAGCTCAGCCCCGGCTCCAGCCGCTCCCCCGTCTTCTCTTTTCTGGACCTCACTTACTGGAAGAGGTAAGTCTGTCACTCTGTGTCTTATATAAGTCTAATATGTAGTTTTGTTGTCTAGTCTGGGTAACCAGGAGAGCAGTGCCTGTGAGGGTGCAGGGACGCATGAAGTCCCTCTCCTTCGTGTTCTTCTGGGCTTCGCACCGTCCAAGATGACTGTGATTGGTTTAAAGAAATGCAAACAAGCCAGGGAGTTTTTTTTCCCTATCCAAGAGTGAAAACACACTGGATCCAGACCTTGTCTGGCTACACGAGACTAGGCACGGTCTGTATGTGCTGCACTTTTCCTCACAGCACCTGCAAGGTCATCACCCGTCATCACCCATCATCACCCGTTGATCTGCTAGATGTGTGTGTTGCTGCTCAGCAGCTAAAAAACAAATGTAGGTGCAACGTTTTGGCCCGACGGAGACGACAACAGTTGCCCATGTTGCCTCTAGTTCTTTGGTGTCGCAGCGACGTGTTCCGGCTTTAAGTTACAGGCCCTTTAATTGTTTCTACATACGTGTTGTGTTTTTTCCAGGCAAAAGGTGTGCTGTGGAATAATCTACAAGGGGCGTTTTGGGGAGGTGCTCATCGACCCCCATTTGTTCAAACCGTGCTGCCGCAACAAACAGCGTCAGCAGCAGCAGCAGCAGCAGCAGCAGCAGGAGGAGCAGGAGGAGGAGGAGGAGGAGGAGGAGGAAGAGGAGGAGGAGGAGGAGGAGGTGGAGATAGAGGAGGGCCAGGAGGGCGCGGATGTCAGCGGGCGCAAAACCCCGACGGAAGAGGAAGTGAAGGAGGCGCCGCCGAGGTGCGAGGAAGAGGCTGCGCAGCTATGCGTTGCCGTGACAACGCCTCCAGCCAGGAGCGGGGCGGTGATGGAGGACGGGTGGTAAAGTCCGAGAAACACCCCGCCTTGCACACATCTCTGAAGAAATCTCGAGGTGCAGTTTTTTTCTTTTCTCAAGCACTTACAGAAAGAAGTTGCCTCAGATTGCCTTCAATCATAAAGCAGCTGAAAATCCTCCCGTCTTCTCCGTAATAATGTCGGAGGTTTGTTTATTTTGTTTAACTTATGAACTGTTGTTTTTCCACTACTTGTCTCTGATTTTGTATTTAATATTCATACCATCCTGATGATGGGCCGTTATCTGTGGTGTTATTGATCTACTTTAGATGAAATGCTGGAGCTCTCGTTTGCTGGTACATTTAAAAGATTTTATTCCAAAACGCAATAGTTCCACACAGAAAAAAAGGTGCTACTTAAAATTCATGACTCAACATCAACCCGGGCGCCAGAATAAATGTTGGCGTCGTACGTTTCATCAACCGCGGACCGGTGACGTTTGTACGTTTTATATCAACATGAGCTCATGGGAAAGTGTATAAATGGCACTTTTTTTTCCCCCAAAAAAAATCTTTATTGACAGTCACTTTTTGTTTACGTGCCAAATAACGACCATTCACTGCGTCACAGTTTTGTGAATTCAAACAAACGTTTAAGAAAAGTTTATGAAAAACACTGTGGTTTTTGTGTCAAGTAAAGATGCTGTAAATAACAAAAATCAACAGTTATTGTCCTGAATTCTTGTTTAAAAATACAGTTTTTGTTGTCAGAACCACAACTAGAAATGTCCAGAAATCTCGTTAAAAAACACCAGTTTTTGTTGCACACCGTCCTCCTGATAATCTGAACTACGTCACTTTAGAAACATTAATATGAAACGTACAAATGTAACATTTCCGTGGTTTGCAGAAACAGACGACGTCAACATTTTATTCTGCCGACTGGGATGAACATACAGCGTTCTCAATGTGGATATTTTCTGAGCATATATGTTAAGATGACTAATATAATGGCATTACTTTTGTTAAGAGTAGATTCTCTTTTTTTTTTAATGGTGGACATCTGGTTTTGGAATGAATGACACTTTACACTGACAGAGCACAGACCTGTACAGTTGCCCTTTGTGTGTTTGTGTCTTCACATTGACATCCATTCCTATCAGAGACTTTGTGTTTGTAAACCGTCTCCGTGTGCAAACATACGTGTGTGGGTCCCATTTTAAATAAGGCCTATTCACAGCTGCAACAGCAAATACACCAGCCTTAATTATGTGTTACAGACAGCGCTAGTGTTAATATATGGAGGGCTTTTCTTTCTTTAGTCTGCACTCGAGAAAAAAGGAGGTTTGCAACCAAAAAAAAACAGATTGAAAGCAAAACTATCAACACTGCACTCATCTTTTTTATTGCAAATAAAATTAATTTGTGATTAAAATGTGAATCCAGAAGTTCAGAGTGATCGAGACCGACCAACAGAGACTCGACTTACATCTTTCAGCGGAGATCCCGCCCACCAGATTCAGCTCAACAGCACACACAACTTTTAGATTCACAAACAAAAACTTTTAGATTCAGAAAAAAAAGCTTTTAGATTTGCAAAAAAACTTTTGGATTCACAAAAAAAATTTATATTCACAAGAAAATGCTTTAGTTTCAGAAAAAAAAGCTTTTAGATTTGCAAAAAAAACTTTTGGATTCGCAAAAAAAACTTTTGGATTCACAAAAAAAACTTATAGATTTTGCAAAAAAAACTTTGGAATTTGCCAAAAAAAATTTGGATTTGAAAACAAAACTTTTGGATCTGGATTTTAATCACAATTTTATTTTATTATTACGACTTTTTTCTCAAAACATTCCGACTTTTTTCTCAAAACATTCAGATTTTTTCCTCATACATTTTTTTAAAGAAACAAATACAGATACGCTGCAGTAAACTGCAGTCAGTTCGTGAGTTTATTCATGATAATCCTAAACTTATTGTGAGAGTTTTTTTAATCTCGATCCACGAGATAAAATCCAGTATCGTCCCGTCCTGACTGCAGAGCTGACTGGACGTCAACAGACGTGCAGTTTGTAAAACAGATATACGTCACATTACACTTTGCGGGTAGAAAATTAAACATTTTTTATTGCACTGTCGATAGTTTTGCTCTCAAATCAATTCATTTCATTGCAAACTTTCTCTGTTTGACTGCACAGTAAATAAACAACAAAAACAACTCCATATAATTCTGGATCGGTATTAAAGGACACAAAGGGACAGTAGCTATATTTATTGTGGCCTCAGCAACACATAGTGCATTTTGCATGAATGGCAAGTCCACTCATCCAAAACCCCCTCCAGGATCGGATGCATGAGTCCAGTAAGATTGCATGGCCTTATATAAACTGTAAATTTTACTTTTATTTTTTTGGATCCATTTCTCTGAAGTTTTAACTTATTTTTATATGTAAGAAGAAAAAAAAAAAGGAAAAATAGAAGCCTCTTTGCATAACAATACCACAAAATACAACAGCAAAACACAACAATCTATACGGTCTATAGTCATTCAGCAATATTAATATCAGTGATTTCCGTCATTCCCGGGTATAAAAGACTTTATACAAGTTGAAATTCTATGCCATTGCCTCTTATATACCACAAATGTGTTGTTATATATATCCTAATATTACTTTATTTATCAAACGAAAGCCAAAGCACATTGAAATTCACCCAATGTCAAATCAATGCAGGTTTTCTATGGACACGTGTGCTTGTCCGAGGTCATTTGTATGTATGTTCAAGGTATTGTAAACACTAATATGAAATTTCATACATGTGATGTTGTAGTCGGGAGGGCGTGTCGTGTACATACGGGGTTGGGTGAGCCGCGCGGCTCTTTATACGGGGTTTCATTATTTATTTATTTCATATTTATTTGTATCACTGCATCCCCGCGTAGAAGCGTAATGATTCTTTTCATCTTTAGCGTAGAATAATGGTTTTGTACTTCAAGAAATCGAATGTAATTCTCCCGCAGGCTTTGTTGCGTTGAATTACTGGCTGTCAATATTTGTGAAATGTTGTTAATGTAATTTATTTACTCATCAGCTAACTTATTCTGTACCATCATTTTGGATCTCCGTAGACTGAAACGAATGATAGATTGCAACCAAACTGTACTTTTTCTCCCTTTTTAGCCTGTAGCTTAAAAACTTTACAGAATTGTAGGATAACTCTAGACTTGCATGTACTGTTGCTATGCATTTACTTAGCTTACAAGTTAGACAAAGCAGTTTTGTATTTTTTATAAATCATGTACTTTTTTTACTTGTCCCTTAATAAAAGTAATTTTGTGAGTTTTATGAACGTATGGAGTTATTTGATTTATTGGTATAAGGTTGGTATAAAAATGAAGTAATTAAAGCAGAGAGAAGGAAAGATGTACACCCAGGATATTTAATTACAAATTCCATTGAGTCTGATTTTAAAACCAGGAAATGTAGATTGGCCAGACATTTTCAGCAGCCTATATTTACAACAATGTTTTTGTTTTTTTTAGCTTTTGGTAATGACACATTTTAAACAAATGCAAATTAATGTAGTAAAAAATAGCAATGCGAGCAATATCAATAACAGCCAAAAAGAAAAATACAGGACAGAAATAAATAATAATGAAAAACAAATAAACATAAACATAAAAACAAAACAAAATACAAGTGGTACACAGATATTCATAAAGATATAGGGCTTTTCCAATTTTACAACATTTTACATATTTTTGTATAGGCCTATTTTATTTTATTTTATTTTATTTTATTTTATTTTATTTTATTTTATTTTATTTTATTTTATTTTATTTTTATTTTATTTTATTTTATTTTATTTTATTTTATTTTATTTTATTTTATTTTATTTTATTTTCAACGTTAGGTGGCGGTGTAGGTACCGGATGTGCCCGGATGTTCCTCCCACCAGTTAACAAAAAGAAGAAGAACGGCGGTCCTGTGACCGGAAGTAAAAGAAAAACGCGGAAGTGCTTTGTTTTTGTATTACAGTGAGCTATCAGATGCACCTTTAGGCTGCAGAAGAGGTTTTAATTTTGCTTTTTAAACAACCAGAAGTCGACGTAAACAACCACCGTGTGAGCTGAGAGGTAAATAAAGTGAATTATGTTGTTTGGCTCGTGAGTTTAGCTCCGCAGCTATCGGTTTTTAATCGATGCTACAGGAGGATCTGCTGCTAAACTGTTAATAAAGTTAATCATCGTTAACCCTCTGCAGTCTTCGGAGACACACTGACTTTCAGAGGCTGAAGTTAGAGTAAATACATCGGTATCATCTGAAAGTAGTTTTAAGGAATCCATTGCTACCAACCATGCTATGCTAGCTTGTCGGGGAGGGGGCTAAATACTCCAGTTTGGGACAAAAAGCTGTAGTTTTTTCCTCATTCAGTATAAATGTGTTATTTTCGCCTATTCTAAAATAATGTATTTGAATATTTCTGCATTCTGGGGTCCATAAACAGTCGCTGAAACACATAAATTGGTCATAGTAATGTCATTGTAGTGATACCATTTTTTTAAACTAGACCTCGCTGTTTAAAATGAGCTGTTGTGACCTCTAGGATAATCACAGCCTCGTGCAACTTCACAAACACAAACTAGAGACCGAGGACATTCAGAGGATGTAGAGCTTTCCTACGTATATTCACAATAAGAAACAGAAGTGCTCGTCATCCAATCGCTCAATTTCTTACAGAAATCTCCAAATGTCAAAAGTTTTTTATACCAAATCACAGCATGGATTTTTTAATTATGTTCCTCAAAGTCTTGGTCTTTTAATGAGGTATTTTGGAGGCATTTTTATCAATTCTAGAGTGGTCAAAAATGGTTAAATTGTGCACCAAATCTGTGTAACAAATGCCATCAACCCTAAAATGGTTGCAACAACTTATGAGACATAATACAACATTTTTATGGTCATCATATATATGTTTCATAATGTTCTAAGACCATATAGATCCCTAAACATCCCCTGCCCCCCCCCTAGACACAGAGGGTTAAACTGCATTAAAATATCACAGAGAAACTTAACAGTTGGGTTTGACTGTGACGTTACTGAATCTGTTTATCTGAATATCTGACTGTCTGTTAGTTTTGTTCTTTATGGGCTTGTGGTTTTAATTACACTAACGTTACATCACTCTCATTTCTAACCAAAGGTTGGTATTTGCAGCTGTTTGTTGTCGTGACCTTCATCATGGTGGAGCCCACAGCGTCCGGCGTGTTCTGTAACCGGATGCTGAGCATGGTCAACTCTGAGGACGTCAACGCCATCATCCAGGCTCAGAGACACATGTAGGTGTCGTCGTTCCTGATACTTCACACTACTGAATGTAAAACAGGTGCACTGTTGGCAGTCTACAGAGGAACAAGTCACCCAAACTCAACAAACATACTTTTAGTCATTTTGTGTCCCCTTGTGGTCATTTTGCATCTTTTTGTAGTTCTTTTGCATCTATGTAGCTTAATTGTTTTGCATCTATTAAAAAAAAGATTTTTTTTTAGCATTTTGCATCTTTGTAGTCATTTTGTGTCATTTGTTGTCACTTTGTGTATGTCTGTGGTCATTTTGTGTCTTTGTGGTTGTTTTGCCTCTATCTTTAGTCATTTTGCATCTTTTTGTGGCAGTTTTGCATCTATTTTTAGTCACTTTGCAGCAAATGTGGTGGTTGTGCATCTATTTTTAGTCATTTTGCATCTCTCTAATAACTTTGTGTCTCTTTGTAGTAATTTTGGGTCGTTTGTGGCGGCTTTGTGTATGTTTGTGGTCATTTAGCATCTCTTTTTCATTGTTTAGTGTTTTTTTTTTCAGAAACATTTTGTGAGTCAGGGCCCCTGACACTTTGGGCCCCTGTGCCGTTCAGTAATCCGTCCATACCTGTTTGGCTGATATCTGCCTTGTTCTTTGTAAACTGGTACCTGAAGATAATTGTTGCTTTGCTGAATTTATTGTGAAAACAGGCTCGACCGCTTTGAGAAAACCAATGAAATGTTGATCAACTTCAACGGGCTGTCGAATGTGCGACTGCAGCAGATGAACGAGCGCTTCCTGCTCCACACGCGGACCCTGGTGGAGATGAAGAAAGATCTGGACAGCGTCTTCAGGAGGATCAGGTGAGTCACTACTCCACTCCAGAAAAAGGTCGTAATGTTTTGAGAAAAAAGTCAGAATGTTAAGAGGAAAAAAATGACAATTTTATGAGTAAAGGGTTGTAATGCTTTGAGAAAAATGTTGTGTGGTTTCAGGAAAAAGTCATAATGTTAAGTGAAAAAAATGGGCAATTTTTTCAAGAAAATAGTTGTCATGTTTTGAGAAAAAAATTGTAATGTTTTGAGAAAAAAGTCATCATGTTTTGAGAAAAAGTCCCAAAAAGCAAAATGTAAAGTTGGGATAATATTGTGAATTGCAATTATTTTGGACAGAATAATCATGACATGGAAATTTTCATATTGCCATGCCTACTTACAAATAAACAAATAAATAAATAAACTAATAAATAAATGAATAAAACACACCCTCTGATTATTGTCCTCTGCTCCTCCAGGACACTAAAAGGGAAGATTGCTAAGCAGTACCCAGAAGCCTTCAGCAGTGAGTTTCCACTCATCATTTTATAACCACAATCCCAAAATCAGCGTGTCTGAAGACATCTCTGTTGTTTTCCGGCAGATATCCACGAGTCGCCTATCCTGGAGGACGACGACGATGACTTTGACCCCGTCCCCCCCAGCGCCGCCACAACGATCACCACAGCTGCCTCGGAGCAGAGCACGGAGTCCTGCGACACCAGTCCAGATGTGATCTCCCCCACCGTCAGCAGATGTTCTGAAGATCTCTCTCAGGAGCCGCCGGACACGCCCACCTCCGACGTCCCGGAGACGGGCGTCCTGCAGGACGAGGGCCCGGACTCTGTGCCTGCAGAATAGAGTGTGAACGGATTTCAGCAGGAGCACATGTTGTATATTTGTGTTTCCTGCAGACTTTCCCCCGTCGTTAATCTCTCCGCCTGGATGTTAGATGAACTGTCTCTGAGGACACTGGGTTTTTGTCGGCATGCTTATTTGTTTTATGTCTGCGCAGCACTAAAATAATGCAGATAATACTTGAAGTTGTATAGTATCTCACTATAGATGTATATCTATAGTACTGACAGTAAAACTGAGAAAAATCCCTCACACATTATGTGATCAGAAACATGTTGTTGTTGTTTGAAGAGATGCACACCTGATTGAAAGACAAAAGTAAAAAATAGCAGTTAGGGTTTGTCATTAGGGATGCACTGAGAGCCAGCAAGTTATATAATATATAACAGCTAATGCTGACATATATATAATGTAATATAGAATATGATGCAAAAATCAGAGATAATATGATCAATTATGATGGTATGGGATGAGATATTGGTGAAAGGTAGTAATATTATATAACATGTACAGCAATTATTTATTTACCTTTGTATTAATTCCCCTATTTATTTAGTTTCCTATTTAATTGTGCTTTTTATTAATTATTTGTGATTAAAAATAATAATAAATAATCTAATTAAAATAAATAAATTAAAAAAGTAATTTAAATAAATAAAGGGGACAGTTAAATAGGAAAATACATAAATAGGGGAATGATGTCACATTTTATCAATTAATTATTGCCTACATTTATTTTAATATTATTTGTAGTACATTTAATCGTATATTATCGGGTCATATAGAGGTACTTTTAATCCCAAATTTGGAAATGAGAACAGTAAGATATAAATATAAAAATACAAATAAGAAAATACAAATGAAATAAAAAAATAACTTCAAATAGCTCAAAATATAAAGAATGTGCAAAATACACTAAATATACTAAACTGCTACTATGACTACGACTACTGAAATATAAAATATAAAAACATCTGATAACACACTATATACATATACAATATACACAATAGACAGGTTAATATTTATGTATTTATTTTGGCAGGTTTTGACAGGATGGAATACAGAATAAAGTATAAAATATAACCGTATAAAATGGTTAGGATTAGTCTCGCGAGAGTTTTTGCCCTTTTTCTCCGTTTTTTTGCAGTTCTAGGGTCACCTTCTAGACACGGCCGTTAGCCTTAGCTGTTAGCTACCGTCAGAGGGCGCTAAGTCCAGATGGGAGCAGTTTTTATTTCCGACAATGGGGACCGGGGGGGGGGGGGCAAACCAGTTTAGCTAGCCCACAACACACCCGGTAACTTTACTTCACGTTTGGGGATTTCTGGATGTTTCTCTGTGAAAATAAGAACTTTAACTGCGGACTGAGCTGACGGTAAATACCGACTTTTCCTTCACTTCTACCGGCCGCCTCTTGTCATGTTAGCCGGCTAGCTAACAAGCTAACCAAGTGACATTAACGTCAACTGTTAGCTCGGCTGCTAACAGCTGTCATGATCAACGTCAGCACAGAGGAGACAAACTGATCGGCACACGTTAATGCTCATACTGTCGTCCCTTAAAACAACTAACTTCTAACGTTAGCTGCTACAAAACCTCCTCTTTATGAGGAGAACCCTGAAGCTACACCGCTGCTCCTAAAATGAGGAGACTGACCAAGAAGAAAGCTCTGACTCTGGTGAAGGAGCTGGACGCTTTCCCCAAAGTTCCCGAGAGCTACGTGGAGTCCACCGCCAGCGGAGGGACAGGTAAATACTACAGATACTGCAGTGTTGTCACCAAGTACTACATACCAGGGCTGGAAATTAACTTTATCTGTCCACCTGCCACTGTAGCTGGTGGACTCCTGTCTAGTAGTTTTGCTGGTGGCTGGTGCTAATTTCCAACCTGCTACATACAGTACATAACTTTATTGTTGTACATTGTCTCTGCAGTGTCTCTGATAGCGTTCACTCTCATGGCTGTCCTCGCCTTCCTGGAGTTCTTTGTGTACAGAGACACGTGGATGAAGTACGAGTACGAGGTGGACAAAGACTTCACCAGGTAAGAGATAAATGAATGAAGACGTGATTATTGTGCTCTGACCTTGTGTCTTTAACACCTCACTGCATCTGCTCTTCACTTCCAGTAAACTGAGGATAAATGTTGACATGACAGTCGCCATGAGATGCCAATGTAAGTACAAAAAAAAGTGCACATTTTATTTGTATTTCAGCTCAAGAAAAACACTCATATTTGGTTGAGAAAGGTGTCATGTGAGTGTTTTATTTATTTATTTATTTTTTAACTTGTATGAACATTATGCATGGGAGGATATGAAAATGTCATGTCATGATTATCCTGCCAAAATAATTGCAATTCACAATATTATCCTGATAATCAACAAAATATGTTTTAAACTCTTAAAACGGCACTAAAACACACTGGAATCACTTTACCTTACATTTTGTTTTGTTGGGACTTTTTACTCAAAAACATTATGACTTTTTCTCTCAAATGTACGACTTTTTTCTTGAAACATTACAACTTTATTTTCTCAAAACATTAATATCTGTATAGCATCACAGATAGGACACTAGTAACCTGCAGTCAATTTGTGAGGATATTCACAATATTCATGTTATTCACGATAATATAACTTCACCACGATCAACTTATTCTCAGTGTTTTTTTATATTATTTTATTTTATAGCTCTCTGTGCTAAAATAAATGATTGTCCCTCCCTGGCGCAGATATCGGAGCAGATGTTCTGGATCTGGCAGAGAACATGGTGGCTTCTGATGGTTTAAAATATGAACCGGTGAGTATGAGCGTCTTTACTGGATTGTAAAAAATGGAATAAGAAAAATGCATTAAATCGTAGTTTATTTATGCTCATCTGACAGTTGTGTTTTATCGTTTTAGGTCGACTTTGAGCTCCCCCCAGAGAGACGATTATGGCACATGTAAGATTTAAGTTTTTAACTTCAGCACTCCCTAAAGGAACAGAGTGGTATTTACACCCAGCATTATCCAGCTGCTATTTACATTACATTTAAAATTCAGTTGTCACTCAGTGGCACAAACATTCCAGTCTGCGATCTTCATACAGTATTTACAGCAGTTAATTAATTTGACCTGGTTTGTAGAGAGAAAACAGGCCGAGTAAAGTTGACTTTGAATGAGTTTGAGTCTCGTGTGAAGTGTTTGTGTTTCTGTGTCAGGACTCTTCTGCACATCCAGGAGCGTCTGAGAGTGGAGCACGCTCTGCAGGACGTTCTCTTCAAAACTGCAATAAAAAGAGCTCCTCCTGCTCCTCCTCACAGGTACACGTCCTGCAGATACACACAGACTGTCGTTAAAAAACATACGTGTTTGAATGTTGAGACTCGGACACCCTCAGTGACAGACAGAGCTCCTGTAGGTCAGTCACTCCAGTGGCAGTCAGACTTTTTAACAGGAATATGTAGCTGCTGCTGTTGTTGTTGTGGTTGTTGTTGTTGTTGTTGTTGTTGTTGTTGTGTGTCAGTTAACCTCCTGTTATTACACCACAGCAACCCTCTGTTGCACTTCTCTCCTCTCGCCTGCACTTCATTTTTATCTCTCTTTTAAAAATAAAAAAAATTGGTATTTATTATAATTTTTATATTTTAAGTGTCCAACTTTAAGGCAAGCATTGTGTACAGTATTTATTCTATTTACTTATTTATTACTTGGGCATATATTGAATGTCTTGTTTCTGTTTTTCTCTTATTTTTGGTGCTTACTGTAACAGCAGAATTTCTCCACAGGGATGAAATAAAGTTGACCTTTTATAAACATGTCCCGTCCTCCACGTTGTGTTTTTGTGTCCCCACAGTGAGGACAGCCCCTCCACCCTCACTGCCTGCAGGATCCACGGACACCTGTACGTCAACAAGGTGGCAGGAAACTTCCATGTTACCGTTGGCAAGTACGTGTCTGCATGGCTATAAAACTGTTCCAACTCTCATACTTTGTTTTTACTTCTAGTACGTACTGAAACACGTACTGAAACACGTACTGCAACACGTACTGCAACACGTACTGGAACACGTACTGAAACATTTAGCAGAGGCTGACCTCTGACCTCTGACTCCCCCCCCCCCTTCCACACAGGTCCATCCCACATCCCAGAGGCCACGCCCACCTCGCTGCACTGGTCAGCCATGACAGTGAGTCCATCATCTTTTTGACAAGTAATCAATTTTATCGTGGATCGCGATAAAAAACTTTCAGTTATCGGGATAATCGTGAATATCCTCACAAACTGACTGCAGGTTACTACAGTGTTTATCTGTGATGATATACTAATATTTGTTTCTTTAAAAAAGTTGTAATGTTTTGAAAAAAACAAACCGTACAATTTTATGAGGAAAAAGTTGTAATGTTTACAGGAAAAGTGTCAATGTTGGGAGAAAAAAGTCGTAGTGTTTCGAGAAAAAAAGTCGGAATGTTTTGGGGGAAAAACGCACAATTTTTACGACAAAAACTGTCATGTTTCGAGAAAAAAAAACGTACAATTTTATGAGAAAAAAGTTGTAATATTTACAGAAAAAGTCTCAATGTTGGGAGAAAAAAGTCGTAATGTTTTGGAGAAAAAAAACGCAACATTTTTGAAAAAAGTCGGAATGTTTACAGAAACATGTTGTAATGTTTTGAGAAAAAAACTTAAAATTTTATGCGGAAAAAATCCCAACAAATCAAAATGTAAGAGATTCCAGTGTGTTTTAGTGACGTTTTAAGAGTTTTAAACACATTTTGTTGATTATCTGGATAATATCATGAATCACAATAATTCTGGTCACGATGACGACATGAAATGATGCAGCTGACGATGAATATGACGTTGTGTGTGTGTGTGTGTGTG
>JAOVVB010011355.1:0-16717 GCA_028570985.1 Heterobranchus longifilis | reverse complement strand
TTTAAAACTTTCCATAAGAAACAGGAATTCTTCTTTCCAGGACGTCTGAAATTTGCTTGAGTATTTCTGTCTCTTAGTACTCTGTAGTCTCCATGTCTCTCTCTGTCTCTGACTCACAGAGGAGGACGAGGGGCGTGAGCAGCTCTCTTCTGCGTCACACACATGCCAGGAAACGACATTTGGTGTAGCTGTATTGTTGTACTGGTGGAAACAAGGGTTTCCCATTTATTACCTAGACTGTGGCAGCCCACCGTAGTCTAATTTGTCCTTCCACAGTTTCATGATGAACCTAAAATATTTATACACTTTTCATAATAACATAAAAGGTCTCTAACGTTGTGTTTTGCGCCGTTGCTTCAGCAAACACTGCATGAAAAGTGCCTGTAAACCCTGCAGTTGTGGAGTCAGCATCTGTCGCTCCTGTCAGAAAGGTGGAGACGCTGGAGTCGATACTCACTCAGGAGTATCCCTAGAGGGTCCAGGGTCCAGCCAACACAGTCTCATGAAATCCTGTGGGGAAACACTGGAAACAGTAGACTTTTAGAGTCATAGAGCTTAAAAGGGAAAGAAATGTGGAATCGGGAGAATTGTGACCCCAGGGAAAATCGAGAGGGTTGGCAACTAAGTATGCCGTAACCTATTTCATTTCAAGGGCTCACAGTGGATTCAATATTTAACTGTTTGGATTCATGTCCCAGTGATAACTACTTGCCATACCTACCAGCAAGCCTCTCAAAGGAGGAAAACATGAGTGGATTGAGCAGTCAGCTGCGTCTCATTGTGTTCAGCTCTTCAGTGAGGCCTCGGTTTACAAAATGAAACCAACATACAGCCGCACCAAAGGTTGCTAACTTTCTCAACGACTTTTTTGAATGGGTCACAATCATAACCTTTGTCAAGAGGTTTTCCCTCTGGGACCCACTGGCTGATTCTCTGCGGCGGTAAACAAAAGCAGCAATGTGAGCCTCCGACTGTGTTTACTTCCTCAGTTTTCTCTGCCACCACAGAGCTCGGCTCTCTGTTCTGTCCCTTCATGAAAGTTCCTATTCTGTGGGACGAGGGGGGCTGGACCGTCCGTGCTGGGCAGATCTCATTCCACCAGGCCTCACAATGGGTGAGCTGTGCTGCTATATCAACATTTATTTCTCTCATTTCTCCCCCCCTCTCCCTTTTTTTCTGCCACTTTAATCACTTGATCCCTCTGGGCCAATCAGCAACAGGAAGAGCAAGGCTGTGCATCGCTGTCTTTGTCTGTGTGAGATATCTCTGTTTCTGTGCTGCTGACCCGCAGGTGCCATGACTCACTCTGACTTTGCATCTTGTGCCAGAGTAGCCCGTATAGTCACTATTTCAGGCTTGCGGGCGAGTCTACCCATTTTTATACGTGCCCTACTCAAGCTGTGCATTCATGAGATGCAGATCGGATATCTAACTCCCTGCTGTATATATACATTGCAAGCAGCGCATTCTGTGCCTATATTTTGACCACGCTGTGTGAATGGCAGGCGGTTGTTTACTGTCAAGTCTATTTCTTGCAATAGGCCCTCCTGCTTTAGTTTGAACCTGTCCATAAACTCAGTGTACGCATGTTCGAGTACTTGTCATCTTTGCAGTAAATGACCACATGGAAGTGAGGTTTTGACTGCTGCTGTCTACTCTTTCATGCTGTATCATGCAGTTTTGTGTCAGCGCAGAGCAGGATTTGTAATGTCAAACTTGTTGACTTTAGCCGGGAGGGCTTCCTCTCCTGACGGCCTGTGTAGCTACAGCCTGTGTTGGTTGCCTTTGTCTCTGTTGGCAAGCTGATGTTTTTGATTTTTTTTTTATCTGATCTCTAAGCCAGGAGCCACCAGTGGTGGAGACATAAAGAGCTTCACATGCCAAATGTTTCTAAGATGATGTACCGAGAGTAACGTGCTAATACTGCTCACAAGTTTGATGTTGGAAAATGTAGTTAGAATTTATTTTTTTTCAATTCATTTTGATAATTCTTCTATCAATGTAATGCAGGATTTCCACTTTCTTTAAATACTTCTATATTTTATTATATTCTGTAAAGGCAAATATCATCAGCTTGATCCAGAGTCTACAGCCATCCAGCTGCTCTGTGACGTGGTACTGATCAGGCCTCCAGCAAGAGGGCTGAGCTTTGAAGCAAATTTCACATAGTGGCCAAACGGTGGTATTACAACTACTAGGTCCATCACAGGATGCTATTTGGCCCAAAATTCGGAAAGATCACGTCTGTAAATCAGTGAATACAATTTTTGAGCGTCACAACCTTCATCACTATCAGAATTTGATCCATTCGGTCCATTAACATTTTGAAAGAAGAGAAGAAGAGTTGCACAATTTAATCATTTTTATCCCCGTTCAAGTTAGACGGAGTGCTAAACCGGCTCAGCTGGAAGTCTCTAGTGCGCCAGCTCTATGGGCCACACAGTGCAGAAACAGTACCCTGGGTATTTAAGATATGGCAGTTTAACTTTTTTGGCTTCATGTGCCACTCAGCAACTTTCTTAGGAATAAACGAGGGCCCGCCTTGAACGCTGTATGCAGTTCTCTTTCTACATCCATGGCGATAGGCACAGCAGTGCTCTGAGCTAAATGCTCAGCAGGACGTCAACGTGCTAGCATGCTCACAATGACAATGCTAACATTCTGACGTTAAGCAGGTATGCTAATGTAGCGTGTTCACTATCTTAATTTTGCATGTTAGCATGCTAACATTTGCTAATTAGCACTAAAGACAAAGTACAACTGAGGCTAATGTAATTTGTTTTGCAGGACAAAATCTGAACTGACTGTGGTGCTAAATGTAAAGTTAAGGTTTTACCAAAGATATTTCAATTCATCCTGAGGGGGGAGCGGATGTCTCTTCCAAATTTCATGGCAATCCATCCAGTAGTTATCAAGACATTTGACCAAAATAAATAAAAGTCATAGGATTACCAAAGTCATTAGGATTCATCCTTTGGGGGCCAAAGTTTGGACCAAAGTGATGAACCGACCAACCAACACTGCATCCATAGAGCCATGCAAGTGTAAATGGTATACAAATTGTACTTTACACAATGCACTTGTACATTAGTGTTTTCAGTGTTAAAGAAAATGGCCACACATTTCTCTTCACTACTGAATTATTTATGCAAATGTTGAGCAACGGTGGTGCTCAAATTGCAACCCTAGCTCTCCTCCGACTTTTTACTTTTCTGTCATTTTGTATAATTTAGGTTATTTTAGATTTTATAGGACTGGATGATTTTCTGAAGCAAGAGGAGAAAGCGAGATCCCGGTTGTAATTAATGACATTTTTGTCTCATTGAATCACATAAATTCCTGTAAATATGGTCCATATCCATACCCATGAATCAATTTTCAGTCAACCAGTGTAAATCATATTGTGACGGTCACAGCTGAGCTGAGAGCTGCAGTGTCGAGTTTCCTTTTGAAGGGAATGGGTCACATTACCGTAGCCATATATTATGTTTGATGGGACGCTGTTGATTTTATTTGTCATTAGTTACTTTGAAATTGGAAGGGATTTCTGTTTCATTTGTCTGTCCATATCCTGTATTTAACTCTTGTAGCCTGTTAAAAAAAACTCTTAACATCTATGACTGTAGCCGGTCCAGGAATGGGTGGATCTCGTTATCCTGCTCCAGACCATTTTGACCATTATGTGCGAAGGATGGCTCCAGTGACTATAAACAGGACTTTGATCATGGAATATCTGAGAAATACTGTGCATGTAATGTCTCAGCTTTCAGCATTTAAACTCTATAACTGCACTGTATAAAATGTGACAGTACTGTATATTCAGTGCAAGTGATGTCATGCTCTGGGAAAAGGGACAAAGCACAAGAGTCTCATATATAATCCATTAAATTACACTGTTGTTTTTGGATAATGATCTACAATGTGTCTGTCATCACAGCCATGATCTATTTCTTATAAGAGGGAAACACACAAATGCATACACTTTAGTGTGTGAAGCGACACCAGTCTCCACCGCAGTGCATTAGCCTTAAAACACTTTTAAGGCAGATTGAGGAATAAAAGGAAATGTGCTTCCTGCATGAGGCCCGTCGAACCTGTGGAACCCTCAACTGTCTAATAGAAGGTGTAAAATGATAATCCTAACAACATACTTTACAATATAATGTAATAATCAAATACAATGTTTTGACAAAGGTCCTCAATTCATAAAGATACTATATATGACAGGACCTTAGTTTTTTCATAGGCCTGTCTTTGCATTAGACTCCCGTCCCCTTTCTGAGACTCGGTGTTCAACAGTAAGGATGTCACCAGCTCATTTGGCTTTCTAAACAGACTTTTTTTTATTGATTTATTGTTTTGTAATGTTGAGACCAGAAGCAATTGCACCACTACACTAATAGCAGGTGTGACAGAGGCTGGCAGCAATCATAGCCATTCAAATCTGCTCTTCTAATCCTGGAAAACAAGACTCAGAGAAGATTCTCACAAGAGGAACTTTTTTTTATGTTTAATTAATGTTTGTGTAGATGGTCTTATGTGTCTAACAATGCACATCAACTACACACACTCAGCTGCACTTTATCATAGGAAATATGAACTATAGACCTCTTCCTGTTGCAGTACAAACAATGCAATGCAATGCAATATCTTGATGATTGTTCTCAGGGCTGTGGAAACTGCTACGTATTGTTGCTTGTTCCCCTGGAACTCTGCTCCTGTGTTCTGATGATTAGCAATGTGGCTGTTTGGCATCGTGCTGTGTGGGGCACAAAATCACAGACAGTTGTGTAAGTAGTTTTCTGTCCTTTGGAGATTTGTGTGTACGAAAAGACTACATACTCTAAATTAAAAAGAAAAAAAACTACTTAAACATTACCCCTCAAATTAAAGGCTGCAGATGAAAGACCTTCCTGTATGGCCACCCATCCACAGCCAGAGAGATTTTATCAAACCAGTAATCCTTGACACCAAAATGACTGCCACTCCTTTCTCTGTACCTTCCCTCACACTGAAGTCCAGTCACTTTCATGGTTAGTTTCATCCCAGTTGTGATAAAGTGTCAAACATATTTGGATTTTACAAAAAAACACACAGGAACAAGCTTCTGAGAGAAAACAACAATCAATGGCACATTTCCTATTCTGCCACCTTTTGTTAGCACAACATCGGGGGGGCGGCCCCTCCTGTACTGTCTTGTCTGCTTTCCTAAATGCTTGTTGGTACATTTTTTTTTTAAAAAGACCCCGAAAGAGTAATTCGTTACCAGCTTTGAAACTGCTGTGATTAACTTTACACAAGGGAGCCTCATTGGCAAGGCAGAGCCAGCTCTCCTCCTGCCTAATGCCAATGCTCTAATCAAAAGCACCTTTGTGAGTCACTACGGAGCCCGGTGCCTCTTGGATTGCCTCACCATGGCAATTGAACTCTTTAAACATGATCCGCTCTGCTTTAGATGCTCACTGGCCACTTTATCTGTTTTGAAAGTCGGCTCTTCTTTTCATCGGGGGTGAATCATAATTTAGGGAAGAGGTCAGCAATAAATGGTGCATCCACTTGTTACTAAAGATGTCTGGAACTCATTCCCACACCCCACATGCAATGAATTTGGGAAGGATGATAGATTCGACTCTCTCCATTTGTCATCCATCCATCAAGCTGTTGTGGAGATGAGTGCAGAATCTTAAGTTAAAGTGTCAAAGTAAAACGTAAAAGTTTTCACAATAGAGTGTAAGTTGTTTTAAATCAGTGTGCCATTGAAATGAAAATCTTGTTACTGAATCATTACAATCGTACACAACCCTAAATTGGATGCATTTGGTTTATTAAAATGAAGAAACCACAATTTCCAAGTTTTAGCAGGCTGCAAAATGAAAGCCACAATAAGCACTGAATATTAGGCTACATAAGCACCAGGGGGAATTTCTTCAGTAAATACCAGGGGTCCGTTCCATAAAGTGAGTTTACCAAATAAGCCAGGCTTATTTCAGTTAGCCTGACTGTTTTTCAGTTGATTCGGTTCCATAAAACAAATTAAACTAGTTACCAGCTGAGCTTGAACTATGTTGAATTTGCTTTATGGAACTGAATCAATTGAAAAAGAGTCAGGCCAACTGAAATAATCCTGGCTTATTTGGTCACCTCCTTATGGAATGGGTCCCTGGTCTAAATTCAAGTTTGTGGTAAAAACATTTGTCATTCTCTATATGAACCTGCCAACACACTGAACACTGAGGAAAACAGTTCCCCTTGCTGCCAAATGTTCCGTTTTATTGATATATTTTAAGATCCCAGATGGACATAAAATATATTGGATGTATATATTGGATGAAGTTATTTCAGAGCATCTGGTCTGGGGCCACACGTCACTGAACGCTACATTTTCTCTGGCCACTCTATAACATCAGTGGAATATAGGCTTCCATCTCATGGGTCATTTGCTTTCCAATTTTACTCTGATTTGTATTCATGTCATGTTATGGCGTGCTGAACATGTGTTGAAATCATACATGCTTCTGCACCTCTTTGCCAGTTGACTGCCTGTGACATGTTGGTGGAATAATGTAAATGGTGTAATCATCCACTCATCGAGGTTCTTCTGATCTTAAATAGGCTTCTTTTAAACTCTATTAGTGAGTGTTTTAGCCATGCTAGCAGCGTGATTTTAGGCATGGCAATGTCGGTCTGTCTGTCCTCCACTTCAGAAACAGAATCAGATTTATTGCCAAGTAGTTTTTACATACAAGGAATTTGTGTGCATAACAAGAAACAACACAAAAACAAAAAGTATACATAAACAAATAAAAACAACAACAAAAACAAAGCAAAGAGCATAATACAAGTAAAAAAGAAAGCTCCAAAGACATGTGTCATGATTAACTATAAATATAAATAATATTACAGTAGGAATATGTAAACAGTATGTTCTGTATGAGAGCTGCATAGTTTAGAGAATATATACAGGGAATATTGACAGGAATGTGCAAGAGTTCTCAATGTAGACGGTATATGAATGTGCTAGTAAACCGATACATTTGTATGGCTCCCTATCCTGTTTATTGTTGTTGAATGTTAAATGTGATCCCTCAGATGTATCTTGCGACTCCTTGTTGTTTGTGACAAAACTAGGGCTGATTATTTTCATTACTGATTAATCTGGCAATTATTTTCTCCATTAAGTGGTTGGTGTATACACCATGTAGGCCTATACATGTATATATACACACACACCATTCAACAATCAGAAAATAGTGAAAACATTCCATCACAATTCCCAACCAACAAATAAATTCTAGCCTATTTAATACCATAAAAGCTGTTTAAAAAAAAAAAAAATCCAGCATATTAGCATTTGAGCCATTTTTGCCTAAAAATAAGTTAAAGCGATTACTAAAATTGTTGCCATTTAATTTGTGGTCAATCGACTTATCGATTTATCAACAAATCACTACTCTTGACAGTAGCCTATAGGCTAATTTGATTTATTTTATTTTGAACATGTAACAAATAAGTTAAAAATAATAATAATAAAAAACAACAACATGAATAAATATTACAGGTCTGAAAAGGCAGAAATTATACACTTATATGTCCTACTCCTTCTCCATAATAACTCAAACAATTATCTCAATATTTATCATATGTAGCCTACAACTTACAAACAACTATCCAGATTCAATAATGTACTACAACCCAAATATCCACCCAGGGTCAATTAGATATAAACAATTACCTCACATGCATCCCACCAAATCCTTCCCAGGGTTGGAAATTAACTTTTTTGTCCACCTGCCACTGTGGCTGATGGATTCCAAAATCTACCAGCCACTCAATAGATTACCATTGATTTGTACTAGCAGCCACTTGCATATTTTACCAGCATTTGGATGGTGGGTGGTGCTCATTTCCTCATCCTTATAGCCTACCGATTAAAACATGTATGCCTATTTCTGTACATCTTATTGAGTTGATTTAGGACTTTGCTCAAGTAATCATTTAAAACTTCCCATTTGATAAGTATTAATGTGAAAATATGAGAAGACCCAAACATTTATTTGAGAAGTTGAAAGGTTTCCAGACCAAGGAGAGATGCAAGTGGCACTTTGGCGCCATCTAACGATGGGTAGTGATATTGCCAAAATAATGCAGGCTTTGTTTTGGTAGCAGGGAATAATAGAGGTATATCTGGGTATTCGTTCAAACGTGTCCCTTTCTCTGGTTAATGCCTTGGGTGGTGAATACTCAGTACTGCTGAGAGCTCCAAGATGAATCTTTGGTTCCGTCTCGATTAACTCTCCCTGAAGTCATCATCATGTATCGACTACTCAGGTCTGCTACACGGCGGAGGGTCAGTGTGCGGTCCCTCAACTAGACGCCGCCGCTCTCACTTCAGTCGCGTGTTCTTTGTCGCGAATTTTCTTTCACGTTTGCTCCTGATTTTTTGGATTTCATCAGATCGGTCAACATGGGCAAAAAGGAGGAAGAGGAGATCATCAGAATTGCGAAGAAGATGGATAAAATGGCGCAGAAGAAAAACGGGGTGAGATGTCTGAGAAGAATGGATGCTTACCTGCCCGCTGCTTAGCTGATGTTGATGTGGAGCTAACGTTGGCGCTAATGGGCTGTTCTGGGGTTAGCTGTCCAGCTAATTGATCCTCTAGCCAGTTCAGGCATTGTCAACACAATTCACAATTTCAGCAGAGTGTTTCCCCAACCGTTAACTACACAGTTACCCTGAATAATAGCCACCGCTAACACCCCTGTAGTTGTGACTAACTGGCTAGCCGCAAATAGCTAGCAAGTCTGTTTATTACTATGGGATGCTAGCAGCTAGCCACATAGCAGCTCACTAGTCCTTGCTAGCCTTGTACCTTGCAGCGCAATAACATGTTGGATGTGGTCATTTTAAGATAACCCAAATCAAGCAGCTAGTCAGAAATCAAAATCTGAAATCAACGTATACAAGTATCCTCGAAGATTTCACTTGTGTTCGGGGGATTTTGCAAACGGCTAAGTAGCTAGCTGTTATGGACGCTTAGCCACCTAGCAACTGTTATTGTACTACATATAACCTAACGTTAATGGCGCTACAACGATGGTTCGTTTCATCATCAGTTAGTGCAGATTATATTCGAGTCATCGTTTGGTCTTTAAAATATTAGAAAATAGTGAATATAGTGTCCATAACAATGTCACAGAACCCAAAGTGATACATGTCCAACCAAAAGACTGACATTCAATTTGTAATAATTTAAAACAAGGAAATGCAGCTCGAGGCTAGAACAAGCTAATGTTTGTCATTTCTGCTTGAAAATTCTCTCAAATGTTTAATCAATTATCAAAACAGTTGTAGTTTCATTTTCTGTGAATTAATTAACTTTAGTTTCACTTCTAAACGTCAATGTTTACCTTTATTTCATCCAAAATAAATGACTTTTTCTTGAAGATCTCCTCCAGATACATTTTAAAGTATGCTCTGCCATGATTAATATTTTGTTTAACATGGTTTTCCTACAAAAAAAAGGTAAATAAAAAAAAAAACTCTGAAAAGGGGCTGGAAGCACATCTACTCTTCTCGTTCATTTAATTCTGGATCTGGATAATAACACCATATAGACATGTTAACATGGTTAAAAACCTGGTTTTAACGAGAGGGGGGGGGGGTCTTTAACCAACAGTAACAACTAGTTAACAACAAATTTGTCAAACTTACTTACATCTGAAATATCACTGTTAATAAATAGAACTAACTCCCGTAGAATAGCTCAGTATATGTCAAGGTTCATAAGGAAACCAAGACTTCTGACCATGCTTTCTCTCTCTCCTCTGCAGGCCGGGGCTTTGGATTTATTGAAGGAGCTGCGAAGTATCCCCATGACTCTCGAGCTGCTTCAGGTATCTGCTCATTTCTTCTTAAGGCTCACCACCATCCGTGCTCAAACTCTGAAGCACTGACACAATGTCTTTCCACAGTCTACCCGAATCGGGATGTCCGTTAACGCCATCCGCAAGCAGAGCACAGACGATGAGGTGACATCCCTAGCCAAGTCATTGATCAAGTCGTGGAAGAAGCTTTTGGGTAAATTATTGCTTTTCGATTCTACTTAAACGTGTGTGAATTTGTTTTGTTATGTGTCATTTTTCTGCAGAGATTTTTTGATGTCTCAGGCGGTTGTGCACTGTACTTCACTTTTTATTACCATATCTGAATTACTGTGTAGAAGTTTGGGGTAACACTTATAAAAGCAACTTACGACCGTTGTCCATACTACAAAGGAGAGCAATCAGGGTAGTACATCATGTAGGATATAGGGAGCACATGAATACACTGTTTTTAAAGTCACATGCATTGAAGTTCATGGATCTGGTCAAATTTAAAACTGAACGAGTTATGTTCAAAGCAAGAAATAATTCACTTCCCAGCAACATTCAAAAAATGTTTTGTGACAGGGAGGGGGGTTATAATTTCAGAGGAGAATTTATTTATTTTTTAAACATTGTGTTCGTACAACAAAGAAGAGTTTGTGTATTTCAGACTGTGGGGTGGATTTGTGGAATGGGATGGGCAAAGCACAAATATAAATCAATTAAAGGGTTGAAGGCTAAGAAGGGTTGTGTTAAGGGTTGTTTTTTTATTTATTTTTTAACATAAGGTGAATATTTGGGTTTTATACTCAGATAGGTGTTAGTCTACTCTCTCGCTATAATACAAAATTAAGTAAAAGTACTTCAAATGTATTAAATAATTCAAAAGCTTTTCCATTTTCTACTCCAAAACTATTTTTTTTCTAGTATTCAAATGTTTTAAATATTAATTGTAATGTGTGAAATGGGGCTAAAAGTCCAAGGCCAGTTTTCATGTCCAGTCCTCCCCTGCATCTAAGTGATTTTGGAAATTTGGAAAGTGATTATCCAAGTTGTGACAAATAGTGGAAACTTAATTTTCTCTGTAAATGATAAGAAAACATATTGCAAGATCAGAATAATTGTTTCGGCATATGTACGTTTTCAGAGGAAGTGACAGCAATACTGAGGCCTTCTGTTGCAGTTATTGCTTAATGTACTGGTATAGGTTCAGAGGAAGTGACAGCAATACTGAGGCCTTCTGTTGCAGTTATTGCTTAATGTACTGGTACATCTGGTATACATTCATCCGTCACACGAAATTGAAATTGCGTGCATGTGTGTGCAGCAATATGTGAATGACTTACTTACCTTGAACGACTGTTTGTAGATATACGTTTCATTTCCCACGTCCGTCTTCCTGGTTTTGCTAAAGAGGATGAGTTCTTGAAAGAGGAAAATGTGGCGTAGACATTTTTTCTTCCTGAAAGTTACCAAGAACTCATCCTGGCGGATCAGCTGCCCCTGCTCCTTCAGATTAACCTGCAGTACACAAAAGGAGAGTCTGGGGGTCATGTCGTGTAATCAGCAATAATAATGCATCAGAAAGAAGAAAGTACTTTAACTGTACAATTCATTTGATATATATGATTATACAATGAGCCTTTGCTCCCAAACATAAGCATCAGCTTCTAAATTCAGCTAAACATTGAACTATGAATCCAACTCCATTCCCTCTATCTCTGCTTTCCAGATAATGGACCCCCCCCCCCCGACACACACGCACGCACGCACGCACACACACACACACACACACACACACACACACACCTCCCTTTAAATTCCATGGAAAAGAAGATAAAACTATTATGTTTTCCACTCCTTCCACCCCAGATGAATCATGATTGACTAACGTTGCTGCACAAATCCAAATCACAATGATAAATGTTTTGATGAAAACTACTCCTCACCCTCACTATTATCTTTATGGATGAACTCTGTAGTCCTGCCTGTACCTGTTTCCCCTACTGTGCTCTCCTCATCGCAGTAAATATAACGATGATGTTGCTCAATGTTGGATGAAAGGCAGTCACTCTCATCACAGCACATACTGTATATGTATGCACTGTATACAAGACATGAAATCCTCCTTTCTAATAATCTTGCTTGATATGTCGGTTTACAAAATGACACAAAAGTTAAAAAGAAACAAACTGTCTTACGTCACAGTGGCGGATGGCGTCCATGGCCAGCAGGTTGTTGCCGTGGCGGAGCTGGAAGTGGACGACCTCCAGGGCGGCCTTGACCTCAGCCATCTCTCTGGTTTGTCCCGGACCGCACTCCCTCATCATGTCCTGCAGCAGCAGGCTGTACTTACTGATCCGCTGCACGGGCTTCAGCAGGTACGACCACAGGTCCATCTTATCCTCCAGCTTCTGCTGCTTTTGCTGGTGTATGAGGACATTACATGCATAAATATACATGGGAAGTATCTGTGTAATGCATTATATTATCAAGCAAAGTGTCCTGCACTTTGTGCTAATTGAAGATATATTATGTAAAACCTTAGTCTGGCTTACTATGTAAACTGTGCCTGGATAAAGCCTTACTTGATAAGAAGTCAGCAACGGCAACAACCTCCAAGTTATCAACCTACATGCTGACAAGTTTTGAAGATTTGGATCGTGCAATAAGGCAGGCCTGCTGTGTTCTTTCTAACCAACGCTATTGTTGTTTTGCATCATCAACACAGAGCCGCCGTTGTTGTTTTGAATGAACAGTCACGCAGCTCACACACCTAAACCACCCCTGTACCTGCTGGTAACATTAGCTCCTCACAGCACAGGATGCGGAACGGCCATTGTTGTTTTGAATGAACACCTACACCACGCCCGTAGCTACCAGTAGCTCCTCGCTGCACACGATCCATTTTGCTCTCAAGGTTAATATGAATCATCCTCCCATTTAAAAACTATGTAGAAAATAAGTAAAATGGCCAGAGATTGACCATTACATATTTTGAATAGTTAAACATGTGTGTTATTAGATACAGTGCTCAAAAAAGATAAAGAATGAAGTTTAATTTTGAGAAGTTACAACAGGCACTGATTTGGTGGAATGGCCCTAAAGTTGAGTTGGAGAACACGCTCATATTAAGTGCATTGGAAGGCATCCACCAGAACTAAAACAGTGTATCGAGATATACTGCACATTTTTATTTCTTCATTTCTTTTTATTAGCCATACTCGGAGCGAGGCTCTCGGGTGTCACTGTACTGGAAGCAATGTTAGCATGCTGACGCTCAAAGCACTGCTCTGTCAAAGTACAGCCGCACAGAGCTGTTAGACTCTGATCTCCTTAAATCATACCTGTCTCTCCCCTCTCATGTAACAAAAGTCATGATGTGGTTTTGAGAAATGAGAGAATAAAGAGCAATGGGAGGCTGGCAGTGGTTCTCACCTTGAAGAAAGCCTGTCCATGATTGATGAGAAGACTATCAGACTGCGGTTTGTTCTTGCTGTAAAGGGCATACAAAGCAAAGCTCTCCCTCTAAAATAAAAGGAATAAATAAAGACATTAGTCATCATTATCGTCATTACCATCAACAATAAAAATGCCCGTGCCACACTGAAATGCAGACTAAGCAGTGTGCCACAGCAGTTTGCAGCTACGTACTCCTTATTTCCAATGAATGTGTTCAATATCAACACTTGTTGATTCACCGTGTGTCCACCAAAACTTTTTTTCTGAGGCCAGCGTCTCTTTTCAATGCTTTGCAATGGGAGCGCCGCGTATTAATGCTCTGCTACAAACGCTCTGCTACAAACACTGTGTTACAAACTCTCTGCTACAAACACCTGCAGCGTGACGAGGTGCTGTGCGCCGAGAGTTTGGCTTTTTTTTCTGGTCGCAGAGAGTTGAAAAATGTTCAACTTGGGGTAAAAACTCTGCACATCACTGGTGCTTTTCACCCAGCCGTCCAAGAAGGGGCGGGACAAATCGCACACAGACCAGCCGTCACGTTCTACATGTCGGCCTACAAGTGCTGAACAACAACAACAGAGGAGAAATGAATACTGCTTGTCTCCAAGTATCCATGTATGCTCCCACATAGACCGGTGGATCCGTCCTCTCTCTCTGTACGTGCTTCAGACTTCCCTGCAGAGCAGGGGCTGACATGTTTACTTGGCGGATATTCCGTATCATAGCAACAAGACTCAACCATCGTGTCTCAGCTGGGCTTTTTCAGAGGAGCTCCTGCTGTTTTCAGCGGAAAAAAAAGCATTGATGGGCACACGGCCTTAAGCAGTCGATTCCTTGGAAGCTAAAGTCATCAGTCTACAGTAAGGACACATCTGGAAGGGCTTTTGTTAGCAATCGATGATGCTTAATTATCATGGTTTTGGTTCAAAACAGGAAACCACGGACCACCACTTGATGTTGCACAGACTCGCATCTGCCGAAACCTGGTTGCGTCATGGAAATAACTACTACTCAGGTGCACCCCACTTGCACACTGTAATTCACATTCAGTACTTTAGTGCTGTCAGCGATACATGTGGCACCTACATGTCGCAGGAAGCAGCGTCCCACTCGGAAGGGTTCATTCACGCAGCTCTCCAGCTCATCCTGGAAATGATGTCTGTGGAAGTCGTGGAGTTTTTCTAAGTTGCCGAAGATGCTCCCCCTCTGGCCCCTGAGGTCCTGAGGGACATCCGGCCTCTCCAGCTCGGGGAAGTAGTGCTCTCGAACGTAACCCAGAGCCTTCACGTACTCCCTCTCCGTGGACAGCAGCTCCTCCATGATCCTCCGCAGTTTCCTGTTCCACATATAGGAAATGGAAAATGTGAAATCGTTTATTTTGTTAAAGCTCATAAGTACATCCAGGTGAGCTCGGGATCATACTCAGTTTTACATTATTTATTTGTTTAACTGGAGAACAATGTGCCATTCATGAATATAACCTATGTAATTTGCTGTAATGTGACAGCATCTCACTGAGATTAAGATTACAGCTGAGGGGGGGAGGGGTGTTACTTACAAAACATTGCTGCCATTGTTTTCTGTTGCTGTGAGTAATGTCTCTGGGGTCCTTAAATCTGTAGGGCTGTGGGTGGGGACTGTGCATCCTCCACCCTCCTCTTCATCACTGTCTCTCTTCGACTCGCAGCTCAGGTTTCCTGACCGCAAACTCTCGTTATGGGAAACGGGCAGACTTTGGACGGGCTGCAGATTTTGTTCCAGTGGCTGTGTTTTGCTCTGACAGTGTTTGTGTCTTACATTCAAAGGTGAAAAGCCAGAAACGCTCGTCAAATGAGAGCACGAGCCCTCGCTCAGGGACCGACCCAAAGGTTGATGCGATGGAAAATCATCGCCCCCTCCGACTGACTCTGTGCTCCTCAGATCTGCCTCGCTGTGGTGCTCTCTTGGCCTCCGTTTGGTTTCCGGGTGACATTCCCCATTTTGTGGAAAAACAGGAGTCATTTTCTCATTTTGAACTGCTGCTTCGGGTAATTTCTGCGTTTGGGATTCTCCTGTCTCGCTCCCTTTCGAGTCAGGTTTTAAATGATGGTTGACGCATGCAGCCGTTTCTCCTTCACTTTCTGAGATATTGACCTCCTCTTTCGGAGAGGTCGGCTGCTGGGTCCGGGAGCATTCATCCTCCCCCGCCTCACTCCTTTTCTCCGTTCCGCCATCTTCCCCTTGAGGGTTTGCAGCTGTTGTCTGCTGGATCTGGTTCTTATCTGTGCCTTGCTCCTTCTTTTGCATCTCCTCAAGACGCTGCCTAACTTCTTGGCACTGGACGCAGGCTGCATTCCACACTCCCATCGCCCCCGACGCCCCTGATCCCGCGGCACAGGCCTTAGCTTTCAGAGCCTGGAAGTGCAGGGTGGAGAATTCGCCACCTAATCTCTCTTCATACATCTGGAGTGTTCTCAGGGTCTGAGCTGAGTAACACCCCTGCTCGACCTGCTCCAAAAAAGCACTGCATTCCTTGGCCAGGGCAGATGCCTATAGCGAGAGCGAGAGAGAGAAAGAAAAGTTAATTTACCACTTTAGATTTAAAGGTTAGCACAAATCACTCAGAAATATGTAGACAGATGGCAAGCGAAGAAAGAGTAAAAGTAAAAGTGAGATTTCCATGTCTTTTTTATTATAAAGCAGGTCCAGGTTCTATGTAAATACTGTGAAAGTATCAAAATGCTCAATGCAAACAGCCTGTATAGGCTTGGACGGTATCATGGTATTACGGTATACCAGGGTATTTAGAAATTCTGACTGTATGAATTTCAATACCGTCACAAAATACAGATGCTCCTCTTTACACAGAGATGCTGCATCGCGTGTGTATTCGAGTTACTCGCGGGACTCGAGTACTCCCGCTAGTGCGTCGCTGCACCTACAACTTTTCTTTCATTCGGAGGCGGCTGCTGCTACTACAGCGGTATGAACCCAAAATAAAGTTTTGCCGTGATATAATTGCAGTAAACGGATCAAAAGTAAGCAGAAATAACAATATCATGATGAAGATGAGTAAAAAGTCTAAAGTCATGCTTTGTCACATCTGTCCACAAGACAACAAGTAAACAACTTTTAAAATGCTTGTTTTCTGAATGGAAACATTCATACCCATCAATATTTCACCACACAAAGATTTATTTTTTCACACAAATACCGTCATAATTCACGATCCGTCAGGACTTCCGTAAAGTCACCACTATACTATATAGGTAGAAAGTGCCACTACAGTGTCGTTGCAGTTATTCTCTGGCTGCAATGACGGTGCAGAGATGCAGAGAGCGCAGATGCGGAAACACTGACCAATCAGAGCAGACTGGGCTTTTTCGGGAGGGGGGCTTAAAGAGACAGGCAC
>JAOVVB010011340.1:0-16718 GCA_028570985.1 Heterobranchus longifilis | reverse complement strand
CACACACACACACACACACACACACACACACACACACACACACGCACACACACACACACACACACACACACAGGCCTATAACAGCATGCAGGAGACCGCAATTATTTGACAATCAATAGCTTTCCATTTCCATTACAACCCAGCAACTGTCAGTCTGCTGATCTCCTCAGTTAGTGCATCTGCCAGTGACATACATAATGAATTACCATGACTGTGGATTGCATTTGATGCTAGACTTGAGTTATTTCCCGTCAGTGGAAAACTAGATGTTAACTGTCGAAGAATGTCGAGAACACATAACTTAAATCGAAGTGGCGGTACTGTACGAGTGACCCAACTGTCAAGACTTTTCAAAGACACAATCTGAGAGGAGATTTTTTTTCATCAACACTTCTGAATCTCACTCCATAAATCTAAATGCAGACCGAGCATTTATTGTGGCTTTTTTTTCCCCCCCTGGAATCTATGACCGCCACATTTCCCAGTGCTCGTCATTCGACCACCAACAGCAATATGTTACACTTCCAAAATGTAATAGTAAATATAACAAGTGACAGCATGCTGTTTCCCAGTGTTGCCACGGTTATATAGGCAATGTGTGCCAAAAGACTGTTTATTGTTTCTGAATTTATCCAGGATTCTGTCTTTTTTTTTTTCCAGAAATGATTTCTCAGCATTTCTGCATCATTTTGACAATTAAAAGAAAATCTGGATATGACACATGGCAACATGTGTTTTGATTTACCCAATCATAACACCAGGAAGTCCTCTCCTTAAAACTTACGATTTCACATTATAACCAATTTCTTCTTTGTCACGGAACTGAAAATCTTATGACATTTCTGGAGTTAATCATCTGTGCTGTGATGTGGTCATGGGACTATACCAACCGTTTGTTACAACATTAATGAGACAGCACTATAATGAACAGATACCGCAGTCATAATACTGTCCGAATTTTTTGTTGCAGCCCTGACTTTGACAAGGACGACTTCATGGCGAGAATTAAATTCAACTTTGTTGAGTAATGTTTCCGGCTTTCGTACGTGCATGTTGTTGCAAATGTACGATCTGACCGTGGATACTGAAGACTTGCTACCGCTTTGTCTATCGCTGCTGTTTCATCCATAATGGATATTGATTTCAGTTGATTCTTGCCCACAGTTCCTCCTGAATCCTTGATGGACTTTGATTCCAACCAGTTCATATTCCCCACCTTGTTGTAAAACTCCCACAATCAGGAAAAGGGATATGCATTGACCAGTGTCTGCCTGTTTAAGACAGAATTCAGATGCCACTGACCAGAATTTCCTAAAGCGTGTGTTCTTTTGCATTTTCAAGTATTATATCCTGTGAAAATAACAGCTCTGCCCTCACCAGTGGTGCAGTAGATGGTATACGCAGGTATGCAGGGGATACACCCATCTCTTTTTCTGGCTGTTTACAGAATCAGAATCATTTATTGCCAAGTAAACCTCTACAGTCTACCTAGCCTGGCACTGCAAGAATAATTCAAAATGTCAGAGCAGCGAAACTGAAGTGGCAGGTATCAGCCACTCAGCATCTTTGTTTCGGATTCGCCAACACACAACACAGTTGTGTTTTCCAGCCAGTGAAAATGGGTGACAGGGAAAAAAATGACGACTTTCTCTAATTACTGCTACAACATACACTAAAAATGTGTTTATGAAAACATTTTAGGTGAGAAATAAGCAATACAGTAACAGAATGTTGATTCATATTTGATCAGCACCTCCTAGTTTGATGGAGTTTCGTGCCTGGTGCGTTACTGTCCGTAGCTACGTTCTAGCGTGACGGTCCTCTGCCATGTCATCGTCTTAAATCCGCCCTTATGAAATAAACGGCTGTGATTGGATCGACAAGTTCTGAGTCAAGTGGAAATCTGTTTGAATGGGAGCGAGGCCAGACAGACCCTGCGACACTGGCTCAGCAGGTAACGGCTGGCTCCCAGGCTACAGTATAGACACCTATCAGCTAAAAACCATTGGAATATATAGGAGAGTATACTCACTTCCTCCTCGGTCCTCCTCCTCATCAACGACACCACTGGCCCGTATCTACGTGTGCACTAGGATTTGTGAAAAGTACCTTGATCCATTCAGAGATTGAATCATTCTGGTTTATAGTCTGGCTAACTGGATGTACAGTGTGGGCATAAAGCCTCTTCTGCTATCTCTGCTATCTATTTTGCAAAGGCATCATCGTTACATCCGGGGTTTAGCCCCGCCCAAGACGATTGTGATTGGTTTAAAGAAATAGAAATAAGCCAGTGCATTTTTTTTCCCTATAACAGAAATGATAAGTCGTGCAGCCAGTCTGTACTGCAGCACTGACACAGCTCAGGTTTGCACTGGAAGAGGCAACGCTCAAACTGGGACAAACCCATTGACCAGACATTGACCAAAAATAGTGATTTTCTGTGCTTCCCAAAATAAGCAGCTTGAGCAGCCGCAGAGCAAGTCGAGGTAACCAAACTACATATTTATCTCTTTCTAAAGAGATTAATTTAAATAGTTTGTACACTGTGTACTATTCTTCAATTTAAGGCATCCTGCCTAAATGTGCAAGACAATCGAACAAAAGAAAGTCTTTGCTGCAGTTTGTTTGTTTCCTCAGAGAGTGATGACGTCCCAACTTTAATCTGGTAATATAATTATATTAGACCACAAAGATTCAGGGTTAAGACAACAATGGTGCCGTTGATGTTGATCCTGATCTGCTCTGACCTTCCAAGGTCACTGACCATGTCCTCGTTTGTCAATCATGTCACTGTTACAGCGCTCAGTTTTTGGAAGAGAAAAATAATCTCACTGGATGAGCTGCACACTGTAGTCATTGTAGTTTGTGGTTTTTTTTGTTGCCAGAAACAGTAAAATATTAATCACGCCACCTGTCTCTGGAGCTTTCTTCTCACTTTTACATACTTTTGCTTTTCTCTTGTTTTTTTTTTTGGTTCTATTTTTGTTTTGTGTATATTTTGTTTGTGTTGTTTCTTGTTGTGCACCGTGACATCAAGACAAATTCCTTGTACGTGAAAACTACTTGGCAATAAAAGTGATTCGCTACAGACATTAGCTGTGATGACAACATACGCAGTCCCGTGTTGTTGAGTGTTTGTGTGTCAGCAGACTCTCAGAACACACAAGGAACTCGTTATTTATTTTTATTTTACCCCAGTGTCCTTTTTTCTTTTAGTCTCTGTATTCTTATGAAGCCGATTCATAAAGCGCAAAATTTTGTTTGCATCTTTCCATTGACTTTGAATACAATCTCGCCACAGAATGTTAATGGGTGGGCGATATGATGATATATATATCGTCAAAACAATATACAAATGTCTATCGGAGATATTTTTCTATATTGTTTCTATCGCAATGTCGTAAAAAAAACAGCATCCAAACTGCATTACGGCAATATTTGTGATTTGGACGACACTTTACATTCTGATCCTTGCATGTTATGTTCATTTTGCACTGAAATTTTTAATAAAATGAGAAAATACTTTTTATTTGTCAAGTAGGGCTGCAACTAACGATTATTTTCATTATCGCTTAATCTGACAATTATTTTCTTAAATCATTTGGTCTATAAAATAGTGAAAAATGTGAACCCCAGTTTCTCAAAGTCCAATTAATTATTTTGTTTGTCAATCCAGAACCCAAATATATTCAGTTTAATATGATATAAAACAGAGAAAAGCAGGAGATCTCCATATTTGAGAGGCTGAAAACATTATTTATGACGTTACATGATTATCAAAATAGTTGAACTGTCGATCGACTAATCGCTGCGGCTCTATTGTTATGTATTTAATTCACACAGGAGTAAAACAAGCTTTACCATGTGGGTATTTCATATAGACTATATCGCCCAGCGGCCAGTAACTCACTACTCTGTTAAAATAACACATAGCAAGATTAGCGCACTAAGCTTAGCTGTTACTGGCCTATATAAAAAGTCATAAAAGCAGTACAACCTACACAGCTGGAGAGTGAAATAAATAAAATATATAATTTAAAAAAGATAAAATCATGTTTCAACCAAAGATCCAATGAAGCAAAACCTTTCAGTTGATCAAAACCCTGAATGGAAATGATGTGTGTATCATGTGTTTGGGACGAAGCAGAGACGTTTACAGCTGTAACCACAGCAAATGTTTCTTACTCATCTTCACTTCCGTAAGTCTACTTGTTCATGTGCGTGCGTGACCTACTCTTGGCTCCGGGTAAACAGTAGAGGATTTGGTGTTTTGACAAATTCGGACAGTTGGAGAAGGATTAACACACACATCACGCAATCGTCACAACTGCAGAGGTCAACCGCAACTGCTGATAAAAAAGGTCTGCTCCAACAAACGTTTACTATTGTCTGTCACTGATCTAAACCAGTGGACTCAAACTGACGGCCTGGGGGGGGGGGGCGACATGATGTCAAAAATATACTACAATCCGATCAACAACATTTTATTTTATTACTTTTTCTAGTCGTTTCTTAGCAATTTAAACTACCTCATTCATATACAATTTAAAAAGAGAGCGGGCAGCGACGGTGGAGCGCGCTTTATTTGCTCTAATTGAAATAAAAAAGAACATTTTCAGAATCATTTTGAGATTTCTTGCAGTACTCGAACGTTGAAGTGGCCCTCCTATGAGATGACAATACAAGCAGTGGCCCCGAGCCTGTTTGAGTTTGAGAGCCCTGATCTAAACTGATACTAGAAATCTGCATGGTTTGGGAAACTGCGTGCTTCCAGCAGCACAAAATCTGAAGCCGCTCTCTTTTTACCTTCTGCAACTGCATCCTCCCTCTCGTGCTGACAAGGTCATTTATTAAATGTCTGGTAACAAATACAGTTCTGGAGGAAAAAAATATCTTGTCATTCAACTCTCAAGAAAAACAAAGGACCAGAAATAAAGCACTTCTCGCTGTAACGGAAACTGTCGTTTTCTGTTACACAAGGCAGCGGCAGTAATCAAAAATAGACGGCAGGATGTTATTCTTGTACTACTACGCTGATATGCACTGACAACTTTTTTCCACTTCCACCAGACTGGAGGGAGAAGCTCATAAACTGGGATGCAAATTACTAGTAGCCACTCCTCCGTGCTTAATAAATGGAGCCCCTGGAAAAGTGTGTCTACGAAGCAGGCTGCGGGAGACATGAGAGGAGAGACCTCCATTAGCTGTGACAGAGACCCTTGTGTGGGTGGAGAGAGCAGTGGGAGGGGGGGGCAGGCAGGGACCAGTGGAAGAGGGAAGTCATCCTGAATGTGCACCAGTTCCTCTCCTTCAGCCCTGTTGCCTAGCGCGCAAAAATATTTACTCTTTACCCAAAACTACACAGGCTTTTTTTTTCACGTTCTGGAAAAGTGAAAACAATGAGACTTATCAATCTAAATTAATTGCGGCGGCTCCTGCCAGCCACGGTCATAGAAAGATCCCACTTGTCTGGAATGTTGATCTTGTGATAGGCTGGAGTAGTGTAACCATGGCGACAAAAAAAAAAAAAAAAAAAAAACGAAAGAGAAAGAGAGAAAAAAAAAAGCAGTATGGATCCAATTGAGCCAGACAGGTTGAATTATAAACTCTCTCAGTCATGAAGTCTGAGAAGTGTTTGTGTGCGACTGAAGTGTGTGTCAAATCACATCCCCACACGACAAACCAAACAGGGGTTGTATTTTCCTGCCGTCGCAACTGTATGTTGGTCGCCATGGGGAGTTGCATGGCAACGCCTGGGCGGCCACGGGGTATTTTGTTTGCACTCAAGCCCACTGTGATGGCACACTCTGGTGTGGCGGAGGCCTGTTTTGTGGTTCGTCAACAGGGGGGGGGGGGGGGGTTTCATTTCCCGGGCAGAGCCGCCACCGCCGCCGTCTGCCGGCCCCTGTTTCATGCCCACAGATGCTCATTCCAGCTGGAGGGGATTACTGATGACATGTACCGGCCTGGAGCAACACTGAGGCTGCTGTGAGTGGGTATGAGCGAAGGGAAGAACCACACCTAGAAATCTGACAGAGCCACTCTGGCAGAGAGCAGACGCAAGGAAACAGCTGGAATAGAACGGGCAGGCGTGGAAATACAGAAGGAAAGTGTGGGAGGGGAGGAGGGTTAGAAGCAGATATAAGCTCGTAGCCTTATACTCGAAATGATTTATGACATCAGCACTTAGTGGGGAGTGGTTTGTCCACTCACAGAGATGATGACTCTGGGATCTTATTTGAGGTTTACTTGGTAAATTAAGCGAGTGTGGATTTTTATATAATACTGGTATAGTGTTTCACAAAGAAATACTCCAGCTGCTGTCCAGTGATGGAGCAAGCTGCTGCTTTTCACAACCACCTTTCAAACCTACATGTGCAACCATGAATTACATTCCCATACAACTAAACTGCATTTTCAATTACCTTTCGACGGAAATGTTTTTCCTCCGGCTTATGGTCGCTGTTTTAAAACACCTTGTTACCGTTGTAAATTGCTACAAAATACTTGGTTAGGTTTAGGCAACAAAACTACTGGGTTAGGTTTAGGAAAATATTGTGGTTTGGGTTAAAATGATAATGAAATATAATAAGTACACTTGTAAAATAACAACATTGACTGGTGGTTTCACACAGGACACAAACCGTCCTCTCCTGGGTTAAAGTCTGTGCTTCTGTGACCCTGCCAGATTAGAAATGTCTTTGTAATACGTCAAAACGTAATCCGGGAGAAAAAAAGTAAATTGAGAATGCAGTTGAGTTGTATGGAAACATAATCTTGAGGAGACCAGGTTCACATGTGGTACGCATTTCATGGTCTAAAGCTCTAACTGATGATAGTTTCTCTCAGGCCAGTGTCACCAGCATTATAGCATTACAGTGTTTATGTCTTCAGGATCGCAGAATCACAGTTTCTAATTGGTTTGACGTCTAATACTTAAAATGTTTATTATATTAAACCCCATTTTGGATACTATCATGGCCAGCCTTTTTTCAGCAATAGCCATTCGATGTATTTGCATTCTGTTATTGCCTCCCTATAGTGGGTTTCACTGTTACTGCAGGAGTTCACATTCCTGTTTTGACGCACAAGGAGATTCAAGTGCCAAAAACTGCAGTTCCTTGGAGGCCACTTGAGGCTGGCTCCAAAAATCCCCATAGACCCCCATGTTAAAATACCCAACTTTACAGCAGAAACTGTTTACTGTTTACTGCCTGTTACAAAAAAAAGGGTTTTAGTCTCTATAGTTAATTTTCCCGTTCATTACAACTGTACAGGGGGTGAATTTTTATCTTTTGAATGAAGGATTAGTTTTGCATAATTAAGGGCATCGTGGCTTTGAGTCACAGGTGGCTAGCTCCAGCCACACTCTTTGCCCATTTTTGGATTAGCCGGGGGTCAGGCGGAGTCAGGCCTTGCCAAGATGGCGTCGGCCAGAGCCAGCCACATTGAGCTTCACAATGACTCTTCAGAAACCTAAGGGTGACGTCACAGAGATTACGTCCATATTTTATACAGTCTACGGTCCTGTATTATTAAAACACACTTGTCATTACCACCAGTAACCACAGGTGTCGCCAAATCAACAGGGAATGAAAGGACTATAACTTCAATGTGTTGTAAAAAAAGACTGGACTGTCATGATATGTTGAGAGCAAAAAAATGCTGATTGAAGTGGTGAAGCAGTGTGAAAACTGCACTTCTTCATTACATGAATGTTTGAAAACCAATGAATTAGTCCCCTGTGAAGTAAAGTGGTGTGAAAACACTTTATCTCTGCTCTTGGTCAAGGACATCAATGAGATACTCTGTGCTGTGATAACAGCTGAATGTCTGTCTAGTTAACATGGTGGTTAAAAATGAATGGAGCTTGTCTTTGAGGATTACAACAATCTCCCAAGTGAATGTTTTAACTTCAATAGACAGCATGTATCACAACTCACTCATGCTACAATTAGTTTCGAGTCGGTGATTTCTTGCCTCAGTATCAAACTATGAAGAGGAGACAGATCTTATCATGATGAGCCTCGTGCTCTCTGTTGTAGCGTCACTTTGTCTGTAGATATGGGTGTTTTGACGTAAATATCATGCTCTGTGCACGTTTAACACATATACTGTATATAAAGCTGGACAGCCTAACAGCTCCCCATAAGTGAAGCCAAAACATACTGATCGCCCCCTGGTGGCTGGCTGGAGTATAGCTCATAAATCCCGCTGCCTCCATGTTAGTGGATGGGACATGGGCCAAACTAAGTATATACATAAAATACAATTTCCCCAAATATGGTTTCTGTCATTTTAGATTGTTTTTATCATGCTGATGTATGTTCAAGTGTTAATTTTTATGTTAAGTTTTGTTTGAATTAGTTATTTGATGCTATAAAAACGGGATGAAACGTCATGATTGACAGCTGTGATTGACTCGTGATTGGTCGAGCCGGTGTATGGGCGGGACTTTGATACCGCCGGTTTGCTACTGCGTTAGTCTCACCTAACCAGACTTATCTCTGCTGGGGGAAAGTTTGGATTGAATGCACTTTCACTCCTGGATAGTGAAATAAACTCCCTGGCCTGTTTGTATTTCCTTAAACCAATCACAATCGTCCTGGGCGGCGCCACGCCCCGACGGTGCTTCTGCAAAATAGTGTCGAGAGGGAACCCGTTTCGGTGGAACACCTCCATGAAAATGATGTAAAGATATTCTTTGTAGATCTTTACAATCATTCACTGAAAGAACAGAGCAGGCCTGACTTGTCATTTTCAGCGTGTAGATTGATAGCTCGGAGGTTGTTGTTCGTTTCCTGTAGGGACACGGACACAGACTTCCTGTGCGGACAGGAAGTAAGGCTTTTTGATAGCCCGCCAGACTACGCGGACCCTAGCGCACTCACGGACGCGATCCTGGCTTAACTGCTTCGGTTGTATTTCTTTTTAGTGCTCAATTTGGGCAAGAATCCACAGATTCCATTAAAAGTTATTTATATCTGTGAGTTGAAATTTCTAATTCAGTATTTCCATAATAACTAATTTAACAAATTAAATTCACACACCAGGCCCTTGGGACATCTGAAACAACTGGGTTTTTAGAAATACAAAACTTGCAGACCCGGTCGTTGCTCCACCTTCTGTCGATCTGGGGAGAGTTGTAGACGAGCACATGCTTCCTCCGACACGTGTGAAGTCACCAGCCTGACAGCGAGGAGGACGTAGCGCGTGGGAGGATCACGCTATTCTCCCCAGTTCCCCTCCCCCCCAAAACAGGCGCCCCGACCGACCAGAGGAGGCACTAGTGCAGCGACCAGGACGCATACCCCTATCCGGCTTCCCACCCGCAGACACGGGCCTGCACGGACGCCCGACCAAGCCGGATGCAGCACGGGGGAAAACTTTGCACAAATACTTACATGTTTTTGCTGCAGAGTTGTGCTTGATGGCATGTCATGTTTTAGTTTCTCTCTTCAAAAGCCAAAAAAACATTTGAATTGGTCAGTAATTCAGTCTGCTGCATGATGTGACCTTTTTTTTTGGTGAAACATTTGGGATCCGCAAGTGAAGCGTTTCCAGGACGAAGGAGACCAAATTGTGGCGCGTGAGAGCTGAAACATCAAATAAAATGTAAAGATTTCCTATCAGTCAGTCATCCACTTTGCATGTCCACGCTGCGATCTGAGATGGAAAGTCCTCCGTCCTGGATGCCCTCCCCCTTTACACTCGGCCACGACGGAACAGAGACCGGCTTTACCAACCAGAACGTCCTCGCGGAGCTCGTGAGCCATTGGTTGCCCCGGCTGCGCGCGCGCGCGCGAGGGCGTGTGATGTAAGCACAGGGAAAGGAGAGGTGACAGCGGCGCGAGGCTGATCTAATAACAGGAGAAGATGAAACGCTGTCAGATGCCGCGGCGAGCGGCTCAAACGCCAGCAACGTTTGGTAAAACACACACGCGTCTCCTCCCAGACAGTCTCCTTCGCTCACACACAATCTCTGCCCCTCACACACACACACACACACACACACACACACAGACACACACATTTCTGTGTGATAGACAGTTTCATAGTGTCGTAGCTGAGGTGTTGGCCTATAAAAAGCAGTGCTGATATGATTTAATGGGCGAGTCTTATTATAAGACTGTCGCTGGGCCAGTGTAATCTGGCTAGCGCTCCAGGGCACAGCGCTGAGACACATGCACTACAATACTCCACAGCAGATAATATTGCTATGTGCTACATTGCTATTATAAGATAGAGCCATTTGCCACACTGATACGCCGTGTATAAGGCTGTCATTTGGGAAGGAGTGATTTATGACTGTGAGGCATGAGAATAAAGAAGGATTATTTTTATTCATGTGTCTTTAGAGGCCAACTTCATTTCTTTTTTGTTTGTTACTGCACTTATTTTTACACGGAATCAAAGGGAAATCGTCTTCCGTGCAAAAACACACATAACACCATGCGGGCTTTGTGGTGTTTATATAAGGACTGTAGAGTCTGGACCACCCACTCAAAAAAAAAAAAAAAAAAAACCCACAATGTCACTTTGACATTGATTCCGAATCTGCACTTAATAGAACAGGATCCCTCTGTTAGCTGTCTTCCAATTTTTGCTGGGACTAAATTGCTATTAATTATAAATAGCGGAGCAGCTGTCTTAAAATATATGACATATCTACTAGCGTATTAGACACTGAGGTGATATTGCCTCTCCTGCCACTTTTAATATCGGCACCCTGGCTCCAATCACGGCCTAATAATGGCTTCTCATTATGAGGTGTGTGTGTGTGTGTGAGCGTGTGTGTGTGTGTGTGTGAGCGTG
Organism: Heterobranchus longifilis; assembly: GCA_028570985.1. Lineage (NCBI taxonomy): Eukaryota > Metazoa > Chordata > Actinopteri > Siluriformes > Clariidae > Heterobranchus > Heterobranchus longifilis. The sequence goes on along the minus strand of JAOVVB010011340.1, from coordinate 5,903 downwards.
TGTGCGCGCGCAGGGGAGGGAGGCTTCAATTTCACCACTTAAAAGCCACAGATGACACCTTGTAAAAAGTTAATTTCATTTTAGACATTTACGGAATAGGGCTGTAAATTTAAGCTCTCGAGGTGCGCCGTGAGGCCATCAGCTCTGATAATTGAGATATTGAATAATTAGATGTAAGCAATTCATTATGTGTAGAAATGATAAGGAGGTGTAAAAAAAAAAAAAAAAAAAAAAAAGTTTATTTGAGAACAGTGAGAGAAAAAGTGTGAGTTTTCACATGTGGTGGAGTGCAGAGGTAAGCTGTTAGTGGTCAGAGAGGGCCATTGTTCCCCGGGTGTAACAGCAGAGTTGGACAGGAGATGGCGCTGTGCTTGATGTGAGCACTCGAAACATCAGAAGAGGGGTGCGTTCAGGATCAGCCAACATTGCTGAGTGTTTCAAAATATGATTCACAGTGCTGACACGGACTGTGATTACTACAAATCACATGTAGAAACACTAAACAAGCAGGGAAATCACTATAATGTTCCTCTTTTATCCTTATATGGGGAGCAACTACAGTGTTACATGTAAATATATTGCACTAATTCAATTGCAAAATAAATGTAGTTGGAATCGGTTGCAGTTACTGAGAGAAATAATGTCATTAAATTACAGGTACAAATCAAAATGTTGTGATTACATGTGAACATGGAGGGGTGAGAAACAGAGGGACGGAAGTGACATTTGACCAACTTTGCAGGAGAGACAAAACAAAAAATGACCACTAACTTTGTTTATTAAATTCAATCTTCAATATTAAAACTGCATAAACAAGTGGTTGACAATATATTTCATGAAAAATATTTTTTCCATTTAATGTATCTTTTTTTTTATTTGAAAGAAAGTCACACGCACTTTTTTGAACCAACATTTTACCTCATGTACAATATGAAAAAAGGGCATTATCTCATAAAAAATATGAAAAAAGCTTTACATTAAATTAGTTAAAATATTCCTTGTTGTAATATAAAATATCATAATAATGTTTGTAACATTACCTCACTTTACTTAAATGCACTTACACAAGTTATTGGTTTTTGATTAAAATCAAATTAAATTGGGTTTGTTTAGAATTCACACATACACTTTATTTGCAATAGAAAGAGCTCATCAAGAGCTTTAATTTGATATATAATAAATTTTCGCCTAAAATGTCACTTATGCCCCGAAGCTAAAAAGCTTATATGTAGAATATAACACTCGTTCTGTTGCTTTGCATCTTTTCTCTGTGCAGGAATGTTTTCTTTTGACAACTACTCTATAATCTACACTGTCAGAGCTTTATTTCCCCGTTTAAAACATTTGTTAGAAAAGTAATCAGAAAGTAAACAAATGTAATAGGTTACATTACATATTCCATATTTAACAGGGTAACAAGTAATCTGTAACTTATTACATTTCAAAAGTAACCTTACCAACACTGTGTGTGTGTGTGTGATCTCTATTCATGGATATTTCCTGTTCTGTACCACGTTATTATTCTCAAGATATTCTCAGAGACTTTTGTTGTCAAATTTGTATAGTATGCATCCAAAATTTCATAATGGGATATTTGCTTTTTTTTGTTTTTTTTTTGACAGGGGATTATACGAGGCTTGTAGTAAATCACTTAACATGATCTGTTTCAATTCAACCATTTTGTGTAAACACAACACATCACAAGAGCAGGCATCTCCACACAGCGCGAGTCCACGGTCATTAAAAAGACAAGAGGAGTCTCCCATCTCCCTCTCTGTCTCCCTTCCTTGTTCCCCAAGCCTTTCATTTCCCGGATCTTTTTTTTTTTTTTTTTTTTAAACATGTAATGTAAAAAGGCGACTTGCTGCCAGATCTATCTTTAAACTGCGTTTTTTTCTTTTTTTTTTTCTTTCTCCGTCAGATGAGATTGAGTTTGGTGAAAGGAGAGAGGAGAGGAGGGCTTCCACCTGACTCTATAACCCCCTCACACACACACACTCACCCCCCCCCCACCCCCCCCTCTCTCTCTCATGGCCTCTGTCTTAATTTCACAGGGGAATCATTTGACAGATATTGCCCTTGAAGAGGCAGCCTGCGCCTCGCCACTGAGAGCAATGGGGGGTTGAGGGTTGTGGGGGGGGGGTGGTAGTGGTGGGAAGAGGAGAATTGAGGGGGGTTGATGGAGGAGAGGAAGCGACAGAGAGTGAGAGTGATGGGGAGAATGAAAGAGGGGGGGAGGAGAGGAGAGGAGAGGAGAGGAGAGGAGAGGGAGGGTAAAAAGTTATTAAGTGGATGTGAAAATGCAGCGCAGCCAAAAAGGTTAAGTCTGGAATAGGAAATTAAAACTTGCATCGCTTTTGGCTTTAAATAGATTTGGTTTCATTACGGGCGCCAAGGCCAGTTAGAGTCAAATCCCTCTGGAGAGAGGGAGACAAGAGGGGAGGAAAGAGAGAGGAGGAAGAGAGATGGTGACACGGGAAGGGAGGCAGGCGAAAGAATCGCGAACAATAGGAGAGAGGAAGGGAGGCAGACTATCATGCAGTTCACATTCATTTTCAATTTCCGCCTGTTTTTCCCCAAACCCCCTTCCACAGTCAAGCGAATACCAATTCTACATACCATTACTGATTTAATACGTAGAATTTAAGTGGAATCCAAGGCTGCTGTGGAGCCTGAATACAAAGAATGCGACTGGCATCGGCTAACAGGTGCGTGAAAACCTCAAGACTATTTTTTTTTCTCAATCTCTCTGTTTTTATTTGGGGACTTGAGTTAATTTTTTGACCCTGGAACGTATGAAACCTGTTCAGACCTGCTTTTCAGCGGTTTGCTTTTTTCTCAACTGGGAATAATGAGGAAGCATGGGCCTTTTGCAGCGGCGGCCTTGTGCTCTATGCGTCTGACAAACAACCCCTCATATACATGAAATATACGTGGAGGACAAGACCGTTTTCCCATTCTTACACTTGAAACCTGCACGACTGGCCTTGGCTTTGGTTCGATGGGAGGACGCATTTCATACCAACGGTTACACACACACACACACACGCACGCGCGCACACACCTGCGCAGGTTACACAGGCTGACCCTCTCGCAGCTCTGGTTATTGCCTCTGTGGTCTCCCAGGGCGGACAGAATAGAGAGGAGCGAAGGTAGATTGCAATGAAAATGTGAGAACGGAGGATGAAACAGAGTAGGGAGGGAAGATGGAGGATAGAAAGTTAAAAAAAAAAAAAGGGAGAGAAAGAAAAAGAAAGCGTGATAAAGAAACAGAATGAAGAGGAGACCATGGGGGAATGAAAGAATTAGAGATGGACAGATAAACCAAAGAGATAAGGAGAGGGTAAAATAGGGAAGTGTGTGTGTGTGTGTGTGTGTGTGTGTGTGTGTGTGTGTGTGTGTGTGTAGGTTGCGCTCTCTTTAGAGATCTTTATCATTTGCCACCTCTGGCCATGCAAGTAAACAACAACAGCGGTAATGAAACACAAGCCGGTGCATACATGAATAAATAAGACGGTTGAGGCATTTCAGTGCAATTTAAGTTGGTAATCGTTACGACCATTAAGGGTCAGACGACTAACTGTAGTCAATTTGTGACTGTCTTAGCTAACAGATCACAAAGTAGTAAAGTTTAGCCAATTAACTGCAAACGATCAAACTTCTGCATTTAATGATACACCTTACGATGCACCACGCTTATGCTAAAATATCTGCCTCAAAACAATTAAACAAATGATTTTAATGATAATTTCTGCACGTGTATTGACTCAACGTCACACTATGACCCAATTTACACCTGGTATTAACTGACTGAGAAGCTGAGGACGCGGCCGTGGTAGCGACTTGTCAATCATAAAGTAGCCATGCCCTAAAGCATCCCCTGCTTTATCGTCTATTTTCCTCTAAATGAGACCATAATTTACTAAATGAACATCGACATCAACTAGCGACTGAGACCATAAACTCTGGAAAACTTTACTGAGGTAATAAATCAAGTGTGAAGTAGGCTCATTTTCCCATAGACTTCTATACAATCGGTCTTCTTTTTGCAACCGGTGGAGTCGCCGCCTGCTGGTCATCAGAAAGAATGCAGGTTTAAGGCACTTCTGCATTGGCTTCACTTTACAGGCCCGGAAGCTCTGTCCATCTTTTTATGCAGTCTATGGTTCCTCCACTTGCATACTGCAGAACTCATTGCACAGCAGTAAGAGTTGCTGAATGCAGACCCCTCCTCCTCCCAAACCCCCCCCTATCTGACAAAAGCTCTCGACACAGTCGGCCTGGCTGTAGTCATCTCACACCCTCTGCTCTATTTTAAGCCTTCACACAGGGGCCCGCTCCCCCTTCAGTGGACCCCACTCTCTCTGTGTGGGCCAGAACATGGGCCTCTCTGCTCCCTCAAGACATTTACACACACACACACGCACACACACACACACACACGAAGCAGCCCCTGCCAGCTGGTGCAAAGGTAATAGCAGAGGTAAACTTCCGGATGGTGCGGCCTCACGGAAACCTCTGCCCTGGCTACACACTGAAAGTTTGAGGAGGATGCTCATTAAAGTTTGAGCTGACATGTTTGTCAGGGCTGTGCCAGTGGGTCAGCACACAACATCCTATACCATGCTCTGAACAGTTTGGGAATTTGGACTGAAATAGGCTAAACTTGGACTGAATTTCTATTAGGGCTGGGCGACATGACCGTCTATTTCGATCAAGCGGAAACCTCCGGGGCCAACGCGCAAGTCCCGAATCTTGAGCTGGAGGCTTCAAAACGGCAGTCCACAAACCAATGGGTGACGTCACGGTGGCTTTGTCCACTTCTTTTATTCAGTCTATGATCTGGATATAGGTCATTTCATCTCGACAATATAGCACGCTTTCTGGTAATTCAATAAAGAAATAGTCTATATGAAATAACCACACGGTAAAGCCTCGATACTTTTAAGGGCACCGACTGAATTACTGAAGTACTACAGAGTACCGATTCATGTTTAGTCAAACGGTGGCAAATTGGCTCATGATCGCGTCACATGTCACTTAAATGCACGTTGTATACGTCTCGTGTATGAAATGTCTGTAGAGTCACTGCGCTGTATTTTTAGAAACTGATAAAATAGCTAATAAGATAATGTGGTCCCGTGTCACATCTCTCGCCCGCGTCTCCCCCTCTCCCTCTCTCAGACTGCAGTTCTCGTCTCACACATCTGAAGTTACATCCACTCACTGCTAACGGCAGAAAGCAGCGGAAACACCGGATGTTTTTGAAACTTCATTGTATTGGATTGTGATGTTTATTACTACGACTTCAGTAATATCTGACTGCCTTCCGTTCAACAAGCAGGCAGCTCGAGTCTGCTCGTCTGTGCCCGGCAGAGGCACGGCAGCCTCCAGTGTTGATTGGCAGGTAGTGCTGTGGGCGGGACATTGAGCAGAGGCCACAGACAGAGTGGTGCCTGCAGGCAGAGACAGGCGGCATGCATCAGAGCCAAAGCAGAGCATTTTTTAATACATTTATTTCATCTTCTATTACAGAGAATAAACTACCGAAAAAAAGGTACCGCTAGGTACCGGCACTGAATTCCAGGTACCCAACCCTGTCTTTGATTCGCTCCCGTGTGAAAGAATCAGAACATAAAGCGTCATCCAAATGATGTAAATATTGCCGTTCGGGTGCTGGTTTTTCGACATCGCAATAGAAATGATATAGAAAAATATATACAATTAGGGCTGCACGATATGAGGAAAATATGCGATAACGTTGTTGAATATTGTGATAACGATGATACTTATAAACTTATAAAAATCAGTTTCTGCTGCTTTCAGTATTCTGCTAAAATACAACAAATTGCTTGTTGAATTAAAAAAAAAGTTATTACTGACATTTTATTGAACAAATTAAA
>JAOVVB010011313.1:0-16718 GCA_028570985.1 Heterobranchus longifilis | reverse complement strand
ACTTTTGTTATATTGAACTTTCACCAGCATAACACACATGATGTTATATCATTTCTATCTGTTATCACCCAAATGAGGATGGGTTCCCTCAAGGTTTCTTCCTATTGCCGTCTCAGGGAGTTTTTCCTTGCCACTGTCGCCGTCACCCTTGGCTTGCTCATCAAAGACAATTCATTCATCAACCATTCATTCATCTCATTATTATCTAGACACATTTTTCTCACACATACAGACTTCCAAATATTTTCTTTTTTTTTTTTTAATATATATATATTTTTTATTTATTTATTTTTCATTTTTGTGAAGCTGCTTTGAGACAATGACCATTTTTAAAAGCGCTGTATAAATAAAATTGAATTGAATTGAATTGAAAACTTCAATGATTTGTTCCACAACCCAAAAATATTAATATAAAAATAATTTATACAAAACATAAAGTAAAAATAAAACTAATTAACCTGCACTTTACCTTTAAAAAGAATCGTAACTGGTGTAAGAGAGACTATCATGAGGAGGTTATCGTGTGGGACAAGCAGAAACAGCGTATACCTACTGCTTGGAGTGCAAAACCTCACTCATTTAGCAAGTTAAAATTCATTGTAAAATTTTGCACGTCTTGCAAAACACTCGGAAACTAAGTTACTTACAACCCAAGGTTTTACTGGTACTGTATGTGAAATGTAACAGTTTTGTCTCTGCGACTTTAAATCACAAGGTTTTTAAATCACAGTTGTCCACTGTACTGGACAGTGAACTTTTTTATTAACTATTTTCCGAAATTAGGATTGTTCATCATCGGGACAGCTTTACAGGATGGCCATTTTCTATCATCGTGCTTTCGGACTGACTTATTGAAACCGGTGTGGTCGACGCATTTCTCCCGCACCCCCACACGCACACAAATACAATATACCAGACTTAAGACATTTCATACATTTACATTTACACTGAAAATATTGGATATAATGTAAATATTGGTATCTGGTGCATTGCAGTGTGTACTTTTTGTATAATACACATATCGCACTAATGTTGATCGAACCACAGTCCATTCATATCTCAAATTGTAAGTTGAAGACTACCTGTATTAGAGAAAACCTTATGCACTGTAGTTGTGCAACTCTACCATCATAAATACAAGATTTTGGCCCAAAAAACAAATGCAGCTCTTATTGGAGATAAATGTGTATGTGACATTGCATACAGCTGTCAAAACAATCCCATGGCAAATGTGCACTGTAATTAAAGCTACAATAGTGGTCCAGTGAAATAATAGTGTGTGTAACTTTTTTGGGGGCATGCAGTGATGCAGTGTATGAAATTTAAATTACAGATAATAATTGATGTGTAGAATACTGACAAATTATAATGACTAGAAAAGACTTGCTATAATGACTAGTAAGATCAGACAAGGGGTGCCCAACCGTAAGATATGTAGTAGGTGTACTTAGTTTAGAGATTTAGTATTACAACAATATGTGTACAGCAGTATAGCATATATTAATAATAGCTTGTTAATACAATAGGGTAAAGTAGTGTATAAGTATATTATTCATTACTGAAGTATAGCTGTAGATAATGTTTGTACTAAAGGAAGATTAAAAGAAATTATATTTTAACAATTGACTTTGTCATACAGCAGCTTTAAACGAATAAAATTCTGGATATACATGTAAAAATGTAAGATATTTATAGATTCATAAATGCATAGCTTTATCAGTAGGCAGCATTGTGGCTTAAGGGTTAGCACTGTTGCCTTGCACCACAGGGTCTGTGTTCAATTCCGCCTCGAGTCTGTGGCATGGAGATTTTATTATAATTATTATTATTTTCATATTTAGTAAAGCTGTCTGCCTCCTTTAAAAGAAAAACTATTAATTAAAAAAAACTATTAAACATTACAGAAACCATTTACATTGTGTTACGTAGTAAAGTATTTTATGTATTAGAGTATTATGTACTTTTTATAGTAGTATAAAATTATTATGGTCTGTGTGTGTGGAGTGTACATGGTGGGTTTCCCCTTGGTTCTCCAGTTTCCTTCCACCATCCAAAGACATGCAGATTACATTATATTACAACATCATATTGAACACTCTGGATTAAGAATGGGATGTTACTGAAGTTGAAGCATATGCATGTGAAATACTTTTGGCAATATAGTGTAGGTCAATTGGCTTTCCCAAATTGACTGTAGTGTGTGAATATGCATGCAAGTGTGTGTGCCCTGCGATGGATTGGAAACCGGTAAGACAAGTTTGTATCAGTTTGTTCCTACTAAGCAAGCTAGAGAAATGGAACCCACTATATACATATATACAGTGTGTATACTATACAGTATATATGAGACAGAGAGAGAGAGAGAGGGAGAGAGATGGATAGCGGTTTCAGTCTGGTTCCTCTCAAGGTTTCTTGTATATAGACTTGCAGTGAGTCAGCACTTAAATTTGTGTTCATTTAAATTTTTTACCAATGTAGTACTGTGGCTGATGTAAATATGTTAGATTTATGTGAGACTTTTAAACTTATGTCAAAGTATACATGGAGGATAATACAATTTCAAACTCTAGTTTAAAAAACAGCACAGAAAATTTTATTTGGGGTAAATTGTGACTGATGTGCCAAACTTTTTCAGCAGAGCCTCTGTTTCACTGAATAATACATGACTTTTCATGAATATGTAAGACATATTGACGCCTGGCTCAGGTGACACCAGGCTTCTGCAGAATGTCTATTGATGTTTCAGCTGTTCACACCTATACATTCAGATTCCTCACACAAAAACAGGGGTCACTTGGGCCAAGAAGAGAAACAAAAAAATAAAGCATGTTTCTGAAACATAAATTGAAACGCAGCTCTTATGCAAACTAATAAAACAAAAAACTGCACAGCAAAAATATCTTCAACAATTTTTTATTCATTTTATCCAGTGAGTAATTTGCTTCCTATGCTCATATAATGTTGCTTTATAGGTTTTGCTGGAACTGAAAAATGGTAACAGTTTTTGGGCTGTATGTTTAGTGGAAACACTGCATAGCTGTACAATAAGCTCCTCCTTGGAAGAACTTATGGGTCAAAGGCTTCTGATGGGCAGTTCTTTGTGTACAACGTAGGCATGACTAGCAGCAAAGTCCAAGAAATAGGTTTTTGGACTTCTTGAAAAAGTAAATGCCTCCCAAATTTAATAACAACAACTGCAATCATGCGTTTGCAATAACTGGCAATGAGTCTTTCACACCATTGTGGAGGAATTTGGGCCCACTTTTAAATTCAGGAAGTCATCACTACTACGTGTTATTGATATGCATGTTTCTGTGGTGGTCTTCTGTGGTTCCTGGTTAATTTTTCTACAGTATTGTTAGGATTGTTTACCGGAAAGTCTGTGTTCTAGTTCTTATCCGAGCTCAGGCGAAGAAACCAAATCACACACACAAACAGCATGGTTCAGATAACTTGTTTTGAACTTCTTACTGACTGGCCAGTTTCTTTACAAAGCACAAGCATACTCAAAATATAAAAAGAGAAGTAGAAGCAGGACACAGGATCTTGGAAGAGTTGGTCACATACCCCAACACGAGAAAAGCAGAGACCAGTGTACACAGAAATGCTGATTCAATGATTAATCAAATGTATATCAAGACTTGACCTTTAAAAGTATTCAGTTGCTCATACTTTTTTCTTGACACAAAAGATAATTATAAATTTTTTTGTATCATTAAAATGCTGTCATATGTCTCCAAAGCTACAATCCCACTTGGAGAGTTTGAACATAATCAGACATCAGTGTATAAAACTGGTCATGACAGGTTATATGTTTTGAAGAAAAGCTTATACATTAAATGCTATATGTGTATGTGCAACGTTGAGATGAGAAGAGCCCCTCAGAAGGCTGCTTGATTGCTGTTTTATTCTCCTATCTTGGATGAAACTACACACCTTTTGATCCTGCTGGGATGTACCCAGTGTAGCAGAGAATCTTACCACAGTAGTAAGAGGTCCATAGCCAGTCTCTCCCACCTTCCTTGAATTTTGAAACAAAAGAGTGAGTTAACAAGGATAAGTTCTATATCCTTTGTAAACAATCAAAAAATCACAAGCAGTGACAAGAACATACACTGGAAATAAATCAGACAACATAACAGGGAAAAAAACAAATACAAGACAAAGACAACTCGAAAACATGGTCTTTATATACACCGGCTCATCATTAATTACAAAGACACACCTAAATTCAATAAGGTATACACACACACATACACACACATACATACTCACAGAAAGAGAAAGTGAATGCAATAAGTTATATCGTTTTTCATATTTATAGCTTTATCAGTAGACGGCAAGGTGGTGTAGTGGTTAGCACTGTCGCCATGGAGTTTGCATGTGCTTGGTGGGTTTCCCCCCACAGTACAAGGACATGCAGATTAGGCTAACTGGCATTCCCAAATTGCCCGTAGTGTGTGTGTGTGCCCTGCGATGGATTGGCACCCTGTCCAGGGTGTACCCTGCATTGTGCCCTCAGTCTCCTGGGATAGGCTCCAGGTCCCCCCGCGACCCTGAATACAGGATAAAGTGGTATAGATGGTGAGTGAGAGCTTTATCAATGAGTCATTTAATAATTAAATAGCCACTATTCAATAAATAAATAATAAATATAGTAATTAGCTTTTCGTGTAAGTGTAAAAAAGAGCGAGAGAGAGAGAGAGAGAGAGAGAGAGGGAAAGAGAGCGTTTATGGCTAAAAAGAACGTGTTTTCAGAAACAAATAAACCAGATAGGTCACATCAGTTATGATTGTTCTGTTTTCTCTTCTCATTTTGAGGCAATCTGACCTGCCTTAGGTGGGGTTGCACATTTTTGCAGTGTATATTTTAAACATTTAAACATGTATAGGTTTCTAAATTTATAGCTATATCAATGTGTCCCCACATGAAATATTTGGTAAATAATTAAATAGGCACTATTAAATGAATTAATGATAAATACACTCATTAGCTTTCACTGATGGTGTGTGTGTGTGTGTGTGTGTGTGTGTGTGTGTGTGTGTGTGTGTGTGTGTGTGCGCGTGTGTGTGTGAGAGAGAGAGGGAGAGAGAGAGAGACAGAGAGAAAGACATTGATATTGATTGGCTGGGGGCTAAATTCAGAAAAAAAATTGCCATAGCAGTCCTAGCTGCAGTATTAGCGCAGAATCAACACATTTCTCTTGGTGTCTTTGCAAATAATAATATTAATCATCATCATCATCATCATCATAATGTAGCTATTTCCGAGTAAATTAATTAACAGTTCATTTTACTATTCATCTCACAAAAGCTTTCGTAGTTCTAAAGCAATTTCAATGGATTTACCATTTATTTATACAAATAAAATGATAAGGGATGAAATATTTTTTGCTGTCATTCCATAATAATGTGGACTCTTTAGTGCAATCTGTACCTTCATTATCAGTCCTCGCAGATCCTTAAAATGTTTTTTTTTTTTTGATAATCAATATATAAAATGTCTTAAAATATCTACAGTTTTAGTAAGGGGCGTAAAATTTTATCAGGAGCAAAAATAATTACAAATTCTTAATTGCCTTTTTTTCTTCAGTCTTTGTTTTTAGCACAACAATAATTTTTGCAAAATGTTCAAAATATATTTGTTGAAAGAATACCCTACTCTTGGTACTGTAAATGTCAGTAGAATGGCTTGTGTGGCTACAGTTTGCACTTTAACCTGGAGAAAGAACATTTTTTTGGCGTTTGGTACAAGTGCTGTATAGCTGGAGAAGAAACAAGGACATGATGCTATGAGTAAGCAATACAGACTTAGCCACAGGTAAATGCAGATTCAATTAATAACTGTTTGGAGGAAGACAAATACTTTGGCTGACTGAAGAGATCTGGGCATTTTGTATGAGGCACGATACAAACCTTGCCACAGAACATTCAAACTTCTGTAACCCAACTTTCTTGATTTGTCTGACTATTCTCCAGTCTCTCTCTGGCTTTGGGTAATAAGCAGGCTACAGTTGAGTTTGCAAAAACTTATTTTATTAAGCCAAACAGCAATACAGTATACAAACTTCTCTCATGTGCTTCTCTCACACTCTCACTTGTCCCCTGGGAAACACAAGGCGGGTAACTTGTTAGTTTCTCTTAACATAAGCAACACAACTAATAAATCAAATATCACACATGCAGGGATATAGACAAATAATAATGTGCTGTAAATAACAATTAAATAATATTCAATTCTAATTTAAAACATAAATAAATAAATACCTCATGATATGCAGTAACTGTAATACATTACAAATCCATGCAGTAAACTTAAAATAATCCAAAATACTGTATATTGTTTATAGGAACTAAGGTTACACTTGCACAGTGTGGTGTAAGACCATGGATTTAATCACACCGCCTGAAAAGCACAAATGCAGTCCTATTACTATGCCTATCAAGTCATTTGCTTCTATTGCTAGTTTGTCTGCACTAGCAAAATCTTTAGGCCATCATCACACAGCGTTCAGTGCAACAGCCATGATGAAGGCAGAGGTGCTGTGAGATTTATATACTGTAAAATTAGTCAACATTTATTTGATGGTAATTGCATTGCACTGGGTCTGCCGCCATAGTTTTATTTTTTTAAGTAGGCAGTTTCTGTATGTTACAGAATCAATAAAATAATGATGTATAATGTGGTCTAGATCTTATGCTGCAGTATTTAGATTTTTTACGGTAAGACTACAGGTACAGTAAGACTTAAAAATCATGTGCAAATACACTGATTCTGGTAAACTGGCTCTGCTATGAGAGTTGAGTATTTTTAGTCAATTAATATTTAATATGGCCAACTTCCAGTAAGTTTCCCTATTCTGCTTAAGATTCACAAATAAAATTATTTACTTGTATAACTTTCTGACTAATAAAATTGCAGGCTAATCAACTAGTAAAAGTGCAGTTAGTTGATCAAATTATTTCCCTGCTAACATTTTTTTTTCTAAAGATTTTATTCGCTGCCATAAGTATTGTGTGTGTTACGATGCTACAATGTATGAATACTAATATTTGCTGAATATTATCTTGCGTCCTCAGTATTTATAGTGCTCTGTTTAGATTCCCTGACAGGTCATCAGTCAGCTAGAAATGTAATCCCTTGCAGGCAAAGGTCAGGCGATCAACAAATACCATGAACTAGGCAGGGCAAGAGCAAGATGCATAAACCAGAAACAGAACCAAAATGATGGCTGAGTGAAGACTTGTGGAATTTAGATCAAGAGAAAAGACTTTAAACATGCAGAAAACAGAGTGTATGTCTTTTTTTTTTATTTACATACGGTATGTATGATTCTGTATGGGGCAAAGAGCAGAGTCCATTAGGGTCAGGCTTTTCAATAAAAAAAATAGAGACATCAATCTAATGCCTGTCTAAAAAATAAGCATTAATTCTTACAAACCAGTTCTAATTGTATTATGCTCACTATTTTAACTTCTGCGCCGAAGACTTTTAACCCTGATCCTCTAGGACCCCCTGCTCTGCACATTTCAGTGTTTTCCCAGCTTCCAAAACACCTGATTAACAACTAATTAACAGCCTTTTCTGAAAATAAATGTGTGTGATAGACCAGGGAAAACGTTAAAAACTACAGGGCAGGGGGTCTCCCAGGACTATTAGTTGGGAACCTGTGGTCTAGTGGTCCTAACAAGCTTTATTTACGTGCACAATATATTATTTGTGTTTTACCATTAACTATATATACATAGTAATGCTTGCAGCTCATCATTCATCCAGTATGTTTAAATGTCAATATGAATGTATGTATCTTTCTACGGCTATATAATGTAATGATAAACAGATAGTAGTTTCACCCAATTTTCTTGACTTGTTTAAATAGTTTCCAGTCTCTCGCTGTGGGTAATAAACGGGCTACAGTTGAGTTTGCAACAACCTATTTTATTCAGCCAAATGGCAAAACAGTATATAAACTTCTTCCATCTGCTTCTCTCACACTGTGTCAAACTTTCACCTGTCCCCCTGGAAAAACCAGGGCAGGTATCTTGTTAGTTCTCCCTGTGCTTGGTGGGTTTCCTCCGGGTACTCCGGCTTCCTCTCACAGTCCAAAGACATGTAGGTTAGGCTAATTGCCGTTCCTCAATTGCCCGTAGTGTGTGAATGGGCGTGAGTCTATGTGTGTTTGCCCTGCAATGGATTGGCACCCTGTCCAGGGTGTACCCACTGCCTCGTGCCCTAAGCCTCCTGGGATAGGCTCCAGGTTCCTGCAACCCTGAATACAGGATAAAGCAGTATAGAAGGTGAGTGAGTGATGATGACGGTATATAAATAAATAATGATGAAATAATATTCTATTCTAAATTACAACACATAAATAAATAAATACCTTATATGCAGTGCATCCATAATAAGTAACAAATCAATGCAGTAAACTTTATTATGTTATAAATTAAAAATATCGTGTGTGCAGAAACTAAGGTTACAGTAGTTTTAATATCATGTGCTTCAGCAAAAAGACAGGTCAGCACATGCATTTTTCATAAAAATTTTCCTCCCTTTAGCATTTTATCATTCATCATTTTAACAATTTCTACACACCATGCTTAGGGCCATTATAATCAATTTGTGGAATCTATTCTGCTAGAGTCAGTGTGTTTTGCATGATCTTCCTCAACCTCGGTGGCAGTGCCTCTGGAGCTTTAGTTGCTGATGTAGCAGTCGGTTCTGCTGCTGCTCCACTTATTACTTTTTTTCCATTCTGGACAGCCCTCACATAGACACTATACACATATGCTCTGTTTACTGATGGAGGTTTGCTGCCTGTTCTTGTGCGATTTACCAGGTAGCTCAAATGAGTGCCACTAAAAAAATAAGATAACCCCTCCCTGTCAGGGTGTTTTACCTGAGCAATGCGACCTTGGGAGATGGTGACATTCATTTCTGTTGGCCACTAAGGTGTCTGTCATTCTTATTTCACCGAAGTGGCACTTTTTTGTGTGCACTGGCATGTGCCCATGTTGCTGATGCTGTTGTCAGCAAACCTTGAAAGGGACCCCTTCAGCATGTAATCGTTCAGGAATTTGTTCCGAAGTCTTCGACTAGGATCCAGTCTTAAAGATTCAGGTTGTGAATTTTACTGGTCACATGTTCGGGGATCATTTGTGAATATCATTAGGGACAGCAGAGAGGTTACTGCAATAAGTAGCATGGCATTGGTGTATTCCTCAGTGATAGGCAGTTGTTTTATCCGGGACATAAGTCCTGTGTTCAAAGGTGTCCGTAACAAAATCTCACATGGGCTGAGGCTCACTCTGCTCTTCATTTTTTATCTAATTTGTATTAAGCCCAAAGGTACAGACAATGCAACCCTGCCTCAGTGCAGCATTCTGCCAATTAGTTTTTCACTCTTCACACTTGTATAAGATTCTTTCAAGCTGTAAATGAGAAGGAAGGAGAGTCTAGCTTATCAACAAGCAGAGGAGGAGCATTCTGGCTTAAATGTGGGGAAGGGTTCTTCCCATTTACAACTTTTTTTCCTCAATTATTAACATAAACCAAAAAAAATAAAAATAAATTCCAAATCCCATTTATAAGATGTTCAAAAGGCTCTGAGGTGGGCGGTGAGGCTCTAAAGGGTTATCCTCGCCACAGGTCAAACAACTAAAAAGCATTTAGTCAACTTATTTCTTTAAGCATTCTCCTTTTTGACAGGTGGGCATGGAAATAAATATTTTGGTTTACAATTCAAGGGATCCAAATATCATATTTGAGAACAGCTTGAGCTCGCTTCCGTATGCATCTTCTGCTCTGTGCTGTAAATCTCCTAGATCTGCTTTGATTAGATCTGATCTGAGTTGGGGTGACATCATGTGAAATTTTAGTCCACTGTAAGGAAGTCGTTTTAGTTTGTGTTGCTCAATTTTAGCTGTGTCTGCTTGGGCAAGACATAATCTCTTCCATTAGTGTGTGCGTTGCACTTGCAGACGGCAAGCTATTTTTAAATCTACAAGGGGACTTTCTTCAACAGTCCATGTTACGTTTTTAATATTCAGTAAGTCTTTTGGTAAGTGCTATGTCAGACAGAGGTGCCTCAATTTCAACATAATGTTTATACACCGTCATGCAGTACTTCTGTCTTGTCGGAATTAAGGGAAAGGAATTTAATAAGCATGCCGTGTCTAATGTCTTTCATCTGAATTTGCTAAAACGTACTAAATCTGAATATTGCTAAAACTGTGTATGAGCAGCATACCAGTGGAAGCTTCTTATGCCATGTATACAAATTATATTAGATATATAGATTATATTAGATTAGATATATTAGAGATAACATATACAGTGCATCTCAAAAAAATGTGAACATTAAAAATTATTTTTTTCTCATATATATATTTTATAATAGAAAATATTATTTTGTAATTGGATTTAAGATTCATTACCTGTGACATTTAAAGCCTTTTTCTGTTTTCATTTTAATTAAGACTGGTAATTCATGCACTAAATACTTGGTTTGGGCACCTTTTTACACATTACTGCATCAATGCATATGGCATAGAGGCGATCAGCCTGGGACACTGCCGAGGCATAATGGAAGACCAGGCTTTAGCTTGTTTGTATTTGTATTCTTGGGTCAAGTGTTTTGGGTCAATTTTCTTCTTGACAATACCCCATAGATTCTCTAAATATACCAGTTAGTGGTAGTTTTGGCACTGTGGGCAGGTGTTAAGTCCTGCTGGAAAAGGAAATCCTCATCTCCATAAAGCATGTCTGAAGTGAAGTGCTCTAAAATCTCCTGAAAGCTCGCTGTGTTGACTTTTGACTTAATAAAACACAGTGACATATACATTTTTTATGGATATTATTCCTATGTAAATATGAGCACAACCGCTGTGTTACAACATTTTCTAGGATCTTGGAGACACAAAAGGGGAAAAGTTCTTGCCTCTGTGAGGGTCCTATCCTAAACGGCCTTGATACATGCACAGAATTCTATATAGGATATTAGCCTAATTTGATATCAGTCTAATATTTGTCTAGAAAATATGTTTTATTCCTTCAGCAAAGCTGGATCAGTCCAAACTCATCATTCATTCACTTATCGTCTATACCACTTTATCCTGTATTCAGGGTCGCGGGGGGCCTGGAGCCTATCTCAGGAGACTTAGGGCACGAGGCCTGGACAGGGTGCCAATCAATCGCAGGGCACACACACACTCACACAATCATTCACACACAGAGGGGGAGAGCATGCAAACTAGACGGGAATCTAGCCTGGCTGGGAATTGAACCGAACCCTGGAGGTGCAAGGTGACAGTGCTGTCCAAACTCATATATTACTCATACTCATACTTACTAATTAAATTTATTATTAACATGAGTGCGCTAGGGTTACAATCAACATTTTATGTTTAATGTACAATACACTTTGTATTTTTCCATTTACCATATATTGTAATGCTTGCAGCTCTTAGACTATGTTCATTGTTTATTTTTGCTTACATGTGACTTAGATCATGCCAGTATGAACTGCCTAAATCTCATGGAATCTGATCTTTTCAATTCTAATTTTGCCCCTATAATATGTGGTTCAGTCTGAACAGCCAAATCAGAATTCATGTGACTTTTAGGCCACTCTAGATCGAGATTGGTCATGATTTTGCACCTGTGGAATGGAAACCAAAGATGGAGGACAAGTCCAATGGAGGTAATCATTGAAAGGATAGTGAAGTGTTAGACCTCATACTGTAACTATTTGGGGTGACACTTCTGTGCAAGCAAAAGTTGAGGGGCTGTATCATAATCGTTCTGTGTTTAAAACAATGTCAAAAGAAGTGGCAGAACAGGACCACAGAATAATGTGGCTGCAGTGTCAGAGACAGGTTAAGAGCTTCAAAGGCAAGTTTAACTACAGAAGCTAAACTCTCAATCCCACAAAGTGGTCATGGTTGGACGACCTGCCTGTTTTACAGTAGACATGGCCGTGTTTTGGATGATAAACATGTTAGCTGTTAGTGATGGTTGATAGCTTGATGCAGATGAAGAGGAGCTGGAATCTCACAAAGCAGATGAAGAAGGTCCCAAAATTTTGACGCGAGCGAGGAGGAGCCTCAAACTCCCACAATACCGGTACAGTAACTTTAACATTAACAGCCAGGCTCCAGTCAAAGTTTTAATCCATGTCTAGACAACACATAATTTCTTTACCACAGGGTATCTGAGGAGGATAAAACATTGGATATGCTACTGCAAATTAATTGCAAGCTATGATCTGATTAATTATTTTGGTAATCGAATCACTGAGTCACTCACGCATTTTCTGGAGAAAGCCCATCATCAGCACCAAGGACAGAGAACAATTTAAAGAATACAACAGCTACCAAAGGTCCTCTGGAAGTAAAGGAACAACCATTATTTTGACTAGGCTTTTGTTAAAGCTTTTTTTAAAAGCTTTTTTTGTTTTAGATAACAATGTCATTGCTTAACTGACCCATCCACTACTATTTGTACTCTATTGTATTCTGTTCTAAGAAAAGAATAGAGTTATTGTTTTATACATTATAACTGCAAACCTTTCTCTTTCTACACATTTTTACCTGCTAAGTTAGCTTATTTATTTTTGTAATTTAACTTTACATTTAAGCATTTGACAGATGTTCTTATCCAGAACGAAAAAATGCTTTGAAGTTTTAATTGGATAGATCCTTACACTGAGTTAGTAAGTACCATCAAGGAGAGAGATTAACTCAAATATACTACATTTTAAACTACAGGAAACCAGTGCAGGGAACAGAGAATTGGGGTAGTATGGGAAAACTTGGGAAGGTTGAAAACGAGATGTAACAAGGGATTGAACTGAAGTATGAAGAAATTGGTAAATTGAACATTTTTCTAAGAACAGAAATGGTACTTTATTAACTCATTTGTATTGACAACTTTGACGTTGCAATAATATGGTAAGTTTTTAAATTGTAATATATGTGGTTGTTTAGCAAAATCACCAGTTTGAATGTGATTTTTCACCATGAAACAAGCTCTACCGTCCTAAGCTATGAACGTACACAACAGTTTTGTTAATTTGAAAGCTTAAAAAGAAGTTATTTGGTTCTTACCTCAAGTAGACATTTAAAGGAAAACAAAGTCCCTTCTTTATTGGTTTAATGTTATCTACTGTATAATGCTTCACTGACTCTCTTTGAAGGGACACCATCTTGTGCACCTCTTTTTGCCCCTCTGTCATCCTGAAAAATAACTTGACAAGGTTCCTATTAGGCCTCAATATGCTTCTCACACACATTATGGAAAGTGCAGCATGCACCCACAGTATAACAGTGGGGATTATATTATTATATTGAAGTTACTTGGCCAAGCACAAAGTCCAAGCAGCATGGTCAATAGTAAATGGACAAAAGTATTTGGCAAAACCTGTTAATTGTTGAATTAGGTGTTACCAGGTGTTTCAATCAAGCCCCTTATCTCCAGTGAAGGGCAATTTTAATGCCTCAGCATACCAAGACATCTTGAACAATGCCAAGCTTCCAACTCTGTGGTAACAGTTTAGGGAATGCCTTTTTCTATTCCAACATGACTGTGTCCCAGTGCACAAAGCAAGGACTATAGAGACATGGTTTGGGTTCGGTTTGAAAGAACTAGACTGGCCTACACAGAGCTCTGACCTCAACGCCATCAAGCACCTTTGGGACAAACTGCCAGGCCGTCTTGTCCAACATCAGTGGCTATTGGTGTGGTATTGGCAGTGGTATTCAGAATTAATGAGTTTTTAAGAACCCTTGCATCATGGATTCTTTCAGGCCATCTAGTGAAGATGTTGGTGAAACTGTTAAGAGGACTTGTACTAAATTGACCATTTCAAACTATACCATATCAGAAGTTATCAAAAAAGTATGAAATTATATGCCAATCACTTACTCACTCTCACTCATCTTCTATACCACTTTATCCTGTATTCAGGATAAGGGCACGAGGCAGGGTACACCCTGGACAGGTTGCCAATCCATCGCAGGGCAATATGCCAATCAATGACTGACTAATTGTTAAAGCTATATTGCACTTTGATGTAACTTTATTGGATAACCTTTTAATCATCAATAAAGAGCATGTACAAAAAGTAACTTGTTCCTTCTGTGTTTAATACTTTTGAATACATTTATATTCAAGTACCTGTACATACGGAATATGTGCATTTGTTTAAAAATATAGTAATGTCTCACAGTGCAGCATCACTTTCCATGTACTGAACTAAATTACACTGAGCACTCACTAATGAGGGCAAGCACGAATAGCACAAATATCTTACAATGGGAAATATAAACTGAACTGGTGGTGATCTACAAACACCTCATTCTAAACCCTTGTCGGGTAGCTCAATGGGATAGATTTATATAGTCAGGCATGAGGACGTGTCACACAGTCTTACAAAACTCCTGGAATTTTAGGGTATCTCCCGGACACTCCTCACCTGGGCAGTTTTCCCGGCTGGGACCGGAAGCCTAGTCGTGGAATACACAGTGGGCTCTTCTCCTTCGGTGGCAGGGTCGTGAAATCAGGCTCTGTTTGAAAGTTCACATGCCTTGCTCCAGCAGTGCTCGTGGCTGTCCTCAGTGCAGAGATCAAAGGCGCCATTCAGCTCTGTAGTTTTTTCAGGTCCAGGCAGAAACAGATTAATCAACAGCTAGTGTCGCACCCCTCCAGAAGGGGGAGGCCACCTACCTAGTGAGCAAGGAGCGTTAGGAGATTTAGGCGCACTCATTATAATTTGATCATGAATTGATTTGAGAATGTGGAAGCACACTGTAACAAAAATTTTATTTGGACAGTAAATTGGATAAGGTTCACTTTTGTCTACAGTGAACATAGCATTAATTTGTGTGGTACCTCCACCACTACCTACTGTAGTAGGAACCTCTGTAGTCACACTAGGGACCGTGGAGGCCAATGGGGACCAATGTATTTATTCCAATGTGTAGGACCACCTGGTCAACATTCATATGTTCACTTACACACTACAGGCAATTTGAAAACACCAATTAGCCTAATCTGTATGTTTTTGGTCTGTGGGAGGAAACCGCACTATCTAAGCACAGGGAGAAAATGCAAACTCCATGCATACAGACCCGAGGCAGGAATCACACCCGGGACCTGGAGGTGCAAGATGACAGTGCTAGCTACTAAGTCGCCACACATGTCAGCCATGTTGAATGGCAATATCAAACAGGCAAGTGTCACTATGAGACTATAGTATTACAACTATACCATTACAACAATATAAGATAATACTAATTTATCATGTAGTAAAATTTTGCTTAGCACAAAGCAGAAAATGGTTGTGATATGAGAGTCATTTAATGCAGTGGGTGAGGGGAGCTGTTATTGGGGTCAGGTGTGCACAACCAGTAATTGGGCAAACATGAGAATGCCTGCGATAGTGGAGTCCATAGTGGCCATATTTGTAGGCCACTCAGGAAAGGGGAGGTTGACACAGATTGGGTTCTGGATATGATCTCATTCTAGCAAAAGCTCTCCTGCTATAATATTTAACTATAGAAAAATTATGACATGCTCCCAAACACACTAATTTCACCAGCATCCAGGTCACTTACTTAATTAATTATTTAATTGTGTGGCACATGTCGTCACAGTTCCAGAGCATACATACAGTAAGACACATCAGACAACCCAGTTTGAGCTCTCCCAGAGCTTCCCATGAATGCAATAGTCCTGTCTGCCTACAGTATAGTGATCTCTCTAAACCTTATAGACTAGAATTGGTTCCTTTTACTGGAAGATGAGGCATTTTACTAAACCCAACATAATGCAAAAGTAGCATTAGACATACAATTTAATAAAAAATCACTTCCTGTTTTGAATATAGAAAATAGAAACATGTTTAAGAAGATTTCATAATGCAGATATCTTATTGATTGTACTTTTACTACCCAAGGTAATGTACTGTTAAACTAAAAACTAAATTAAACCACAAACATTGGATTCAATTTTGGAAGCTCTGGGAGAGCTTAAACTGGGTTGTCTGATGTGTCTTATGTATGCTCTAGCAATTGTGATGACATGTGTCACACAATTAAGTAACATCATATGAGAGGGAGGGCTGTTGTACTGAATATCAGCACAGGTGTGATTTGGTCTTAGGCAAGAGGCCCCAGGCCGAGGGCTGAAGAGTACCTCGGCAAACAATATTAAGCAAGAGAAAATGTCAAATAGTGTAAAGAGGAATAGTTAAAGAAATTCACATTTCACATAGATTTTTTTTTTATTCTAATTCAAATTTTATTTGTCACATACACAGCCATACACAGTATGATATGCAGTGAAATTATTTTAAATAAAGAATATGAAATACGAATATAATAATAAAAAGAAAAATATATAGTATGAAAAGAAAATATTAAATTAAGAATAAATATAATATAGAAAATAATAATAATAAAAAAAAACTTTTGGCTGTAAAATGTGTCTCGGGTTACTTTGCTGTACACTGAAAAAAATAATCCTTTGAATTTACTTGATTTTAATGTGTACAGTACATCGGTCCCACATCATCAAAATGTGGCCAAATTACACAATTTTCATTCAATTTCACAGTATTTCATTCATGTTAAACTTGTGTGAAAGAATCATGTTGACTTAACATAATCTTTATCATTTACTGTAATAGCAATTGATTGTGCAATTGTAATGTAATTGA
>JAOVVB010011305.1:0-31809 GCA_028570985.1 Heterobranchus longifilis | reverse complement strand
ATGGGGAGCCAGTGGAGTTGATGTAGAATGGGAGTGATGTGACTTATGGATGGTGTTCTGGTGATAATGCGGGCGGCAGAGTTCTGGACCAGTTGAAGCTTATGGAGGAGTTTGTGCGGGAGACCAAAGAGAAGGGAATTGCAGTAGTCCAGGCGGGAAGTGACAAGTGAATGAACTAGGATTGCGGCTGTGTTGGGAGTGAGTGAAGGGCGGAGGCGGTTGATGTTGCGAAGGTGAAAGTAAGCGGACCGGATGGTGTTGTTGATGTGGGTATGGAATGATAGGGTGCTGTCGAGGACGACACCCAGACTCTTAACCTGGGGGGAGGGGCAAACCGAGGAGTTGTCTATGGTGAGGGTGAAACTGGGGAGTTTGGTGAGTGTAGCCTTGGAGCCAATGAGGACTACCTCAGTTTTGGCACTGTTCAATTTGAGAAAATTGGAAGAGAACCAGGATTTGACTTCTTGCAAACAGGCACAGAGGGAGGAGGGTGGGAAAGTGGAAGTGGGTTTGGAGGAAATGTAGAGCTGGGTGTCGTCCGCGTAACAGTGGAAATGGATATTATATTTACGGAAAATCAGACCAAGTGGAAGGAGATATATGATGAAAAGAATAGGGCCGAGAACAGAGCCCTGGGGAACACCGGAGGAGAGGGGGGATGAATGAGATGTGAATGATTTTAACTGAATAAACTGAGTACGGTCGGAGAGATAGGAGTGAAACCAGTCTAGGGCTGTGTCAGTTATGCCAATGGAGGCTAGTCTGTCAAGGAGGGTGTAGTGGGATATAGTGTCGAAAGCCGCAGTGAGGTCGAGGAGGATGAGGATGGATACTTGTCCGGAGTCAGCTGCCATGAGGAGGTCATTTGTAATCTTAAGGAGGGCCGTTTCTGTGCTGTGGTGGGGGCGAAAGCCAGACTGGAACTGTTCGTATAGGTCATTGTTGGAGAGGTGAGCCTGAACCTGTGTTGTGCCGACCGGCCCGTGTGTCCACGTGGTTCCGAGAAACTCACACGGAACTCCCTGCTATTTTCGCCGGAGAAGTTTGAGTCTCTGAAGTGTGAAATTCACTTTTAAATGTGTTTTACCTGTCCTGTACATTTTGGATGATAACGTTTATGTGGACGGTGGCTCTGAGTGGTCAAACACCTCTTTTTTTTCCTTTTGACAGATGCAAAAAAAAAAAATCTAACCTGTTCTGAAACCTTTAAAGGTTTCGAAGTTGGTGTGTAAATGTGATTGACACAACGTGAGGTTGTATTTATTTTTACAGGTGAGACAATTTCGGACGAAAACATATGGATTCAGGGCACATCGGCCTTCACTTCTCACATGTGTTTTCGTGACAAAACGTAGTCTGGAGACCAGACATACTCATCGTGGATTCCTCCTGGTGAAAGATATTGTAGTGTGTGACCATCTGTCGTCAGTCAGTCACGTCGTGTGAAAACCGCAACGACTTCAAGACTCCAGATTACAAGACAACAAGTTGTGTAGTGTACAAAGATCTGACGACTTGGAAAGTCGTGTTGTGTGAACTCGGCATTAGTGAGGCGAGACCAGTCATGTTGTGAATGAACTACATCATCTTCCCTCATCTTTACCATCTTTGTATCCTCCTTCCACATCCCAATGGAGGACACACAGAAACAATCAACACTTCTAAATCGGAGGTTATTTCTGCTTCACAGCTTGATTAACAGGGAAATCACTTACAGCATAAAATAACATTTAACCAACAAACAGCTCATTATTTGAGACATGTCGGCTCAGTGCTCTGGTCTATGTACTGCAGCATATAACCCAATATCATTGCTTGTGTGAGTCTCATTTTTGTATAAAAACAGTGTTGAAATGATACAATGTCTACATTTAATAGTATCGAAAGTACTGAAAGCTATAAAAAAAAAAGCAGATCTAGAGTCAGATTTTTAACCCAAGGCTGCACAGATGAAACAACAGGGAAGAAAGTCAACTGTGTTCAGTGACTTTTTATGTACACAAAAAAAAAATCCTATTTTGTGTGCCAAGGACCTTTTTTCTTTTTGCCGTGGTATCATCGTGACAACCTTACACTGTATCTAGCAGTAAGAGTGATGAAGGAAATAAGGCACACATCTGATTTATTAAGATGTGATAAGGGCCTGAGGGTTTGTATGCACTGTATAGTAACACCTGTGTAGCTGAAATGCTAAAAGGGCTGAAACAACTACAATTTTTAATAACTTATCTCCAACTTACCCTGCTGTGAGTCAACAAGCAAATTAGTTTCAAACATGAATCAAGAGCTTAACACAATAGGCTCCCATCAAGAGCGTGTATTTATCTCAGTGGGGAAGACAAACACATACAGTATAAGTCCGCTGCTAGAAACAATGTTTTTGTTTGTTTTGCAATGGCAACAAGCAAAGACAACAGAGGAGAGGAGAAACTTATAATTGCCAATGGCTTGGACTAAAATTGCCCATGCATTAATTACTTGTATAAACACTTAAGCCAACATGGATTAATGAGGAAAGGTCAATCAGCTACTTTTAGAAGACTCTCATCTCTGATGAACAGACATCATAACAAAGCATGAGGAGCTTTGTGCAATCTTCAAGTTTACGTCAGATGTTAAGAGAAAGCAAAAAACAAATCTGACTGTAACTTACACAGAGACTCTTCATTCATCTGCAGCCATTCTTTGTTCTGTGCTTCAATGCCTCAGTATTCTTGTGCATCCTTGCACTGACTCTTGAAATATCCTTCCTCTATCCTCTGAAGCATTTGAACTTGTTTGACTCCAACATCACACCAAGTTAATTTTGGTATGCTTGTCCTTCCAGTCATGAATAACTGCTGGGTGTGAACATGTGCTTCCTTATTCACAAAAAGAAAATATCCTGGGGTCCTTTTTACACGTTGATTTTTTTTTCTTCTACCATGTGACCCCAGACACCCACTTTGAATGTTATCACATGATTTAATGTGCTAATAACATGCTTATCATCCTGATATATATGGGTCAGTACGGGCTGGTTCCCCAGACTAGAAGGTCCAGAAGGCTCTTATCAGCATTTTGAAAGAGCACAATACCAGCCCATTCAATGCAGGCTGATTAGTAGGTTTAGTAGGTTTCGGTTTCATTTTAAGTAAAGAACAAAAAAACATCTACATTTCACTGACTTTCATTAAGTTTAGGCACTGAAAACACGTCGATACGTTTACAAAAACATCGAAAACAGGCGGTAGGGTTAGAAAAAAACATCATGCTATGGATGTTAATTTGCACTAGCATTTAAGAAATAGATTGTATAGCCTATTTTTCTTTTATCACACAACACACTTTTTTTTGTCTTTTCAACTGATAGTATTAATCGGTCAAAATTCTTATTGTCGGTTAACGTTTAAATTGTTAAATTATTAACCTCTCTACTATGAACACTACTCCTTTTTGCCACTGTGAGAATTGTTGGGGCACTAAAGTGTATATATTTCACACTCAGAATTCGAACAAACTATAACTATGTATAGTGCACTGTAGTAAATAGGCAGTGATTTCAGAGTGTAGGATGTTAGAACTGTCCTGCTATATTGGATGGTACTGATATTTGGGGATTTTACACACCAGCAAGCCCAGCCAAACTTGTTACCTGAGATACCAAAAAAACCTTTTTCTTGTAACGTCTTGCTTGTCTGTAGTATGTAAGATAAGCAGCCTAACAGGATTATGTTATAAAATAACAGGCCAATGTGATAGGCTGAAACACCTGCAGTTAAGCACACACACACACACACACACACACACACACACACACACACACACACACACACACCACTAAATAATTATTGAGAAAAATAACTAAGTTTGTATTTTAAGAGAGAATTTGGAAGTTTTTGTATACATTTTAATTGGGGTTTTCATGGAGCCAATTACAGCCACGAGTGGAACTGCAGTTTGAGCTTAACCAAAAGTGCCATTTATTTTCAGCTTTGAATACATGAATATTTCCTTTTTTTAATATAATAAACTCATTCAGTTCTCAGAAACTTTACTACACAAAACTGAAACATATTCCAGCCCACAGCTCTGCTCAAGTCCTTGTCAAGCATATAAAAGCTAAAAATATGTGATGACGTGGATAACGATGACTAAGTGAATAAAAAAAAGCAACCCTTTAACACCTCCTTTACGTAATATACAATTACTGTGGTGGCACTAACTGATTCAGATTACCGGTGAATGAGTCAACGACATGCCAGAGACATTGGACACATTAAAGAGACGTAGAGTAGTAGAAACGGACAGACATGTTGGGACAGCGACAGCAAAGACACATGACCAACAATGCTCCGTCTTTGTGTCTGAACCATGTAGCTATCTGTGTAATCTGCAGTTTTCCCTCCAAAAGACTTCTCTGCAGTCAGCTGGCATTTTCATCCCGTTCTGTCAACTCCACAACACGTATATGTCTTATTTTAAAATGGATGGAGGAGAGACATTAAGAATGCCTGATATTTACAGTATCCATAAAAGTGTGGATAGTTCATGGTAAAGTATCACATCTAAAATTAGCCTAGTTATGTCCATATGTTCCTACCAGATGATACGAATGTAAGTGAGGAGGAGTAAGGGCAGGGTATATAAATAAATCTTGTTTTTTTTTTTTATGTCAAAACACCTTATGGATATGCGGTGTGATATGATGGCTAGCAAAGTGTTTTCAGCCTTTAACACCTCGATTAGTGTAATAACACATGGAGTATGTGCTGAACATCTCCCATGTGCACAGTGTTCACGTTTAATCTGTTAGGATGGTTAGAGGGAGGTTAGAATGACGGGGATGGTGTGTTTTCTGTGAAGGGTAAACGGTAGGGTGATGTAGTCTCCATCTGGACCACTGAGCAACTAAAATGCAGTATATTGCATACAGTCTTTCAAGTTTAAATAAAATTTGACCTGATTGACACACAACCAATTTGAAACTCACTTTCACCTAGCCTGGGCCTGTCTGCTTAGTTCATGTTTATCGGTCTGGCCTCGCTGGCATTCAAACACATTTCCAATCGACTAAAAACCTGTAGATCCAATCTCAACAGTTTATCTCATATGGGGCGGATTTAAGACGATGACTGACAGAGGAAAGTCATGCTAGAATGTAGCTACAGAATGTCCGTCCAGCGCAACGCACCAGGCACGAAACTCACACCAAATGGTCAAACTAGGGAGTGCTGATCAAATATGAATCACGATTCTGTTACTGTATTGCTTAAATGTTTTCAGAAACACATTTCAGTGTACTTTGTAGCAGTAATTTGAGGAAGTTTGTGATCAGGATGCTATTTTTTTCCTGTTTCACAACAGACCAATCAACCTGCATGTGTCTCTCAGTGTGTCGCTCTGATTGGTTGTAGGTAGGGCTGCACAATATATTGTTCTTTTATCGTCATCACGATATCAACTTGTGCAATAAACACATCGCGAAAGACTGCGTCAACTGCACTTTAAATTGTAAATATTATCTTTTTTATTGTGGCTTTTGTGTTCAGATCAATAAAAGAATGTTGGAAATAATTTCCTTTCTTTTTTTTATTCAACAAGCAGTTTCTTGTATTTTAGCAGTGTACTGAAAACAGCAGAAAGGTAAAACTGAGGACACTTTATTATCTGTTTATTTATTGCAAGGGATGTTGTTATCGCGATATTCAACACTGTTATCGAATATCGCATATTTTCCTCATATTGTGCAGTCCAATAATCTGCCGATGCCAGGCTAACTTTCACCATAAACAGCCTCCGCATTCTCCACAAACTACACACATCTCAACTTTGCCATCGCAGAACACAAACACAACATTTCAAACTATAATACAATATGTCATTATCAGTTGTCAACTGCATTGTTATTTTGTCTTTAAATACCATGCTGTCATCAGTAAAAATAACAAATATTGGCTGAAAACAACAACTGACAAAATAAGTGTGTAAGTATAAAAGGGGCTGCGATGTTTTGGTGGAGTGAAGCTGCTATAATGTTTGAATTATTCAGTGATTGTGATTGTGGTAGCCAACTTCCATTATTTTGTTAGACTGCGATGACTGCTTTTTATTCCTTGAAATTTTACTTCAGAAGAAAGTGGTACCTGCAATATATAATCAAGTATAAACCAACATCTCCCCACTATACATGCTACTTTTTTTGTCAGCAACATGAGCCTGGATTCAGTGTTGGATTAACGCTGGATTAACTTTTCCTGAACTCTGATATCTGCCTCCATTTATTTGAGTCACAGTTGCTCCCTGACTGTCTAATTTCTGTATTTCTTTCTACTGTCATCATATCACAATTAAATGTTGTACAAAGGAGGCATCAGATGATTGGAGTCTCACTTACCCATCTGCAACACATACAATATTTTTATGCCTTGAATGGTTGACTTGTGCAGAGTTGTGGGCTGCGAGATTGGAGTTTATTTTTTAATACTGGAGTCAGATAAAGAGTTTATGAATTTTGGGTTCCAGTTGCTGTAGTGGCCACTTTCATGTCAGACCTCAGCCCAGGTGTCCTCACCTTAACCCAAATTCCTGGCTCCAAGATGAAAGCTGGCGGTAAACCCAAATCCAGGCTTCAAAACGCTACCGAAACCCCTGGATGATTTTCTACAAGCAGTGGTTTTAATCTTCTTGGTTGGTTTTCTCTTCAATTGATCCCAATGTGAGACCTTCTCAATCTAATTGACCTGCTATCCACTCATCCTCTTTCTATCTCTCCCATCCACACTCAAAATCTGTCCTTCATCCTCTGTGAAAATCACAATTACTCTCGTCCTGCCTCCATTATGGTTTCTCTTTTCCTCTCCCTCTCTTTGTGCGTGTGTGTATGTGTGTGAAGGGGGGTGTATAATAACTGTTTTGTGTGCGTTTAATAATGCTGGTGGAGCAGTGGGGACACAGCTGGGCAATTTAGATTTGAGTAAGAACATCTCAACAGCAGAGTGGATACAGAATAAGGTGTGTGTGCGTGCAGTGTATGTGTGTGTGTGTGTGCGTGCATGCGCAGTGTGTGTGTGTGTGTGTGTGTGTATATTTTTATGGTTGGCTGCTGGCTGTTTGTGTTGGTACACACTGTATACAGCTCTGTACGTTTGCACTCTGTGATGTTTTCTTTCCAGCAGAGTTGGCTGACAGATCCACCACAGTGTCATAACTTTGTGAAATGGCCTTGATCTCTTACATGCAGGTGATGCTGTAGACATGACTTACTAACCTACTTACTAACCTAGATACAATAAAATACACAGAAATACCTGCTCACACTGCATAGTGCGACACATGTAGATGTCATGTAAGCTCAAATTCACAATATGAAAAAATAGGGAACAATTTTTGATGTTGTTCCACTGTTTAGCCACACACTATCGGCTGTATATTTTGTCCAATTTGACCAACGGCAGAGGTTCATAAAGACGGCATGACATCATCCAATTAGCTCTAAATCCCTGTTTTTAAACAAAACTAGCCAAGCGCAGTTCTTTCACTTTTAGCTGGCGACTATCTAATTACCCATCTGAAATCACAACTAACGATTAATGTTATTTTCCTGTGTTAGTCAAACTCAATTTCTAGCTAAAGGACTGTGGTGTTGCCAGCTCATTTAATTAAACAAAGATCCATGTAAAGGGGTTTTGAGTATACTTGCTGGCTACAGTAAAAGTAGTATTAATTAAAGATGCTATGTGTAACTTCCAGAAAACCCTAGTTATTAATGACACCTGTGGCTCCTGTTGCTCGTGCTTGCGCGATTGAGTATCAGCCAAAATAGTGACGTGACACACACAAGACTGAATGTGATTGACCGTCATGTTGATAAAATGGTCCCGCACTGGTTGATGCCAAGCCACCAGCCATTTAGGTCTGTGTTCTCGCTGCCGCCGCCGCCGCAGAAAGTATATATTGGAAACACAACATGTGTGTTACTTTGGTAACACATTAGTGTCGCATAGCCAGACCAATCTGCACAGTGCTGTGTCCACGCTGGGGGGAGGTCAAAATAGTGTCGGGAGGGAACCTGTTTCGGTGGAACACCTCCACGAAAATGATTTGTAGATGTTCAATCATTCACCTAAATAACAGAGCAGGTCTGCCTTATTGCACGATCCAAATCTCCAAAACTTGTGATTTTCAGTGTGTAGGTTGATAGCATGGAGGTTGTTTCCATAGCGAAGGGACTTTGAGAATGGGAACTTCCTGTTTCCGGGCCGGAGGCTTTATACCAGTACTGTTTTTCCAGTAAGCCAGACTAATAATATACTAAAATTGGAATCACAGCACGTGTGGACTCTGTGCTGTGGTGGGTGCCAGCCGTTTGTTCACATTATCGGTCTCCATGTCTAAGCTAACGTTAGCGAACGTTGCTTACGGTTTCTGCTGTAGGTTGAAGAGAGGCAAAGGACTCACACACATCTGTTGGATTTTTGCGGAAAATTCGGCCCGAATCCTTCACAATAGAAATCAGTCCACAGGCTGTTAAACGCAGCTGAGAAAGTTGGGGAAGGTCTCATTTTTTTAGGTTAAATTACATTCCTTTCACCTAATGGCAATAACAAATGATGCATGTAAAAAGTTACACATAGAACCTTTAAAGCAATATCTGCCCCATGCACAATTTCAAAGCTGCACAATCATATGATTACTAATATGTTTGGAAAATCTATACTCAGGATCATCTGAGGTGGCTGTCAGGCCATGACTGTTTGTGAGAAACTGTAGCTTGTCCAAAGATAACTCAAGATGTCAAAGAAATGATGGCCACTGGCAGTCAGCTAACTTTGGACAGACTTATACTCTTACACACTGACATACAGGTAACACCCAAGTGTGTCTTTTTGACCCACAGGAAAAAGTGTTGACTGAAGCATGGAAGCATCTTTTACTTTTGACTGCTATGGTGTCAAGCTGAACTCACTACTGAGAAAAGCTTTTCCCCTAAATGTAAGCTATACTGTTCAATCAAACAGGGAGAGGACGACAGCTGAAACGTGTTTGTTTTTGCTGGTGGATCATTTGAATTGTTTTCAAAAAAGGATTCTCTTAAACAGCAATGTGTGAATATCTACATAATTAACAATCCAGACTGCTCAAACGCAGTTTACATGTAATTTGTTGGGGAAATAAATACATCTATTACACCAAAAAGCCTAGTGTAAAGATCATCCTGTGAATATGTCTTTTAACACAGATGCCTCTTCTCACCGCTCTCCTCTGGTGTGATAAGAGTCTGGCTCAGGCTCTCATCATTTAAATATATGTGCATGTAATTGGCTGTTTGACTGTTTCACATCATTGTGATTAAAATGCTGCAGCACATCTGCTCTCTGTCTCTCCCCTCTTCCAGTCCAAGGGCACACAGGTCACAATCTGTATTAAATACAAAGGTGCAGCTGATTTTCACTGGCCATGCCTGTAGTTTGGGGATTATATAGAATAAAAATAGAAGAAAATGGTGAATTAAATGCTTGTTCTCATGTGCCTCTGGTAGACAAATCTCCCTGCTGCACATTTATTTCCATTATTAGATTGTATTAAACTGCACCATAACTTGAATTCCTTGCCTTGTCTAATATTTTCAGCATCCCTTGATGGCGCAGCGTCCAAAAATAAATAAATGTCAATTAAATAAAATGAAATTAATGAAATGATTCATTAGAAACATGATGACTGTACCAGTAACTAAGTCATTAATGACAGCAATAATTTGTGTCATGCTATTCACGTGACATGACGATTTGGTCGATATGGGATCTGTCACTCTACGTGCCTGCGTCAGTAAGATCAAGTGCCAATCACAGCCTTATTGCTTTTTTTAGCTTTTTTGGGGAAGCCTCAACAAAAAGAAAGTGAGTTGGCGGAACCAGAGGCAGACTCAACCTGGTCCGAGCACCTCTGAAATAACCAGCGCACACTCCCCAGCTCCTGATGACGGGGAGCACATTGACAGGATCCGCTGTGCCCCCGAAATTCAAACAAACATCGCCGGTTCAAATTCAACAAGCTTATAAAAGCTTCACAGTGATAAACTTTATGGCAATAGTTTGGACAGTCTGGACATTGATGCCCGCATGAGGACATCCATCAGTGCCGGAGAGAAAGGCCACATTTGCAGTTCTGTGATAAGACAATGTTATACTTTTAATGCTGCAGCTGCAGACCACAAAACATGCATTTGTCTTTGACACTGAGCTGACTATGTGTTATGTTCTTGTTTTTTCGCATCTAGTCCATACGAATAGCTGCTTTGACACACTGTTTACTGTTGCCATGGTGTTCAGGCTGAGCAGAGTGTTTGTGCGCTGTCCGTGGTGCTGAACGGTCGGTGCTGAAACCACAGCTGCACAGGTATATTTTAATGTTGGTAGTTAGCATCTATATGCGCACAGATAACGTCATGACTGTTAAGTCGGCCTCCAGTCTCTCTATTTTTTTTTCTCAGCACCCCCTGTTCACAATACATCCCTGCAAGCATTTTTACTATTTTCTTTCCATGTCTAATTTTATCATTCTTTTCATTATCTTTGAACTGTTCTTTTCAGGCTTTTTCTGCTTTATGTGAATCACTTTGATTTGTCTTCACATTTCCATGCCAACATCATTAATATTGAGCATTTTCTCCAAAATTCAACTCTTGGTGAACCACATCACAAAGGCAATTAGCATTAATGCTAATGTGCAAATGACACTAGGCTGCTGCAGAAACAGCTTTACAAATGTACAAAATACAACAATACTGAGACAATTAAATCTTCTCGTTCCCACTAATTCTCTCTCTCTGCGTCTCATCTAAAAACACCACATTACTGGGGGACAATAATCCTGTTATGACCTTCTTTTCAACTTGTCTGGCAAAAGTGGTGTATATTCTTAATTCTTAAAATCCATTTTTAATTGCAATACGATGTGACAATGCAGAATTATTACAGTAATAGTGTTGGGTTGAGCATATAAACATCTTAAACTAGTATTGCTTCTGTTCATTATGTAAATCACTGCATTGCAAATTAATGTCTGGCAACATTATGATCAGAAAAACATAACATGACAGGACTTTCAAAAACAACTTCTGCCTTTGGAGGCATATTTGTGGTGCTGTGTATTCACATCTTAACACTGGGCATAATGTAAAAATAATGTTTCTACTTGTTGGCCCCGGCAGCTCAGCTGGCAGAGCTGGCACCCCATGTTCCAAAGACTGAGTCCTTAGCAGCGGCTCGGGTTCAAATCCGACCTGCGGCACTTTGCTGCATGTCGTCCTCTCTATTCCCCTTTCCTGTCTGTCGATCTTCAGCAAAAACACCCAAAGATACACTTTAAAAAGGAAAGATGCTGTCTCTGCTCTCTCCATTTTTGAGCCATTTTTGTCATACGCCACAATGATTGCCATGCCTGTTAATTAGATATGAGACAAGACCTGATTTATAGTCCATTTCACCCAAAACCTTAGCACTGTTGCACATACATGCACAAACCATATGTACAATCCAACGAGTCCTCCAAACCAAACAACTCTATAGGTCGTATGTTCCAACCCTCTAATACGACCCATATGAGCATTTCCTTACAGTGAAAGTAAATGCGACCCATATGACCTTTCTTCACCCTCATGCATACATTACACTTGCGGGTTTAAACATGGCGTTAACGTTGTTAAAATCATGATATTTGACACATCAAATCACTTCTGTGCATCTGCGTCACGTGCTGCTGAACATCAAATTCATTAATTTCATTCAAACCTTTATGTAGTCTTGAGAGAAGATTGAGGCTGCCATCATTTACAATGTCCCATGATGTGGACGTCACATCACCTGTCACGTACTTCCCGTTGTTACAGTCACTTTAAAATAAAAAAAAGCTGTTTAATTTTATTTTCCTTTATTTTTCCTGGGTGAAAGTCCTGTGTTTGTTTGGCCCTCCTGCCCGCCCGAGTGTGTTTCTCGCTCTAAATACTCCGTCCCATTACTTCCAGCTTTTTGGCGCCACAACATCAACAAACACTAAAGGGAAATGCCTCACAACAAAAGGCAGTTTCAGTTTCTTCAGTTTTTTATTCAACTATTATATTGAATATAATTATTTCTTTCTCTGCAGATGAATATCTCTTTCTCGCCCTTTTGCGCCTCCTTTCTGAAGCATCAGCTGTCTGTAGCAGTTATTAATATACATTAACATTCTGGGCACAACCTGAATGCACGACAGCTTTACATGCATTTAGCATTGAAATGGTAAAATTAAAGAAAATAATATATACTTCAGATGCCAGCAGTGTGGTACTGCATGGGCCACTGCGAAACAACACTGCCAAGAATGGCTATTGTGTATAAGCAATTACACACACACGCCCAGGCCGCACACCATTTGTACACTCATGGCTGCATCTTAACGAGCAGCTCAGTGAGTAATTAACCTGCAGATAACCTGCTTTGAGGCAATAAAATTGGTCCTCGAGAAGCTGGAAACATGTCTGCAGTATAGTGACTCTAACAGGTCAAAGAATGTAAATGTGAGAGAGAGAGAGAGAGAGAGAAACAAAAGAAACAGTGTGGCAGACAGTAATGCATACTAATATGGTTGATTAGTGGTCGACCGATGTGGGTTTTTTAATGGCCGATGCCGATATTTAGTAACCTGACGCCGTCAGATGGTTCTTTCACAGTACCATCTGAGAAGCCGTCTTATGAGAATTGGAAAAGGGCAGGCGCATTCAGGTGATTGGGCGAAACATCTGTCTGTCAAACCCATGCCGAAGTCAGTCAGTCATGAGAAGTGCAGAAAAGCCTTCAGTGCTGTTCTTTGCTCTTCTTTCAATGAAGAGATATTCTCCAGTTCCGATATAATCGACACTACTGTGGTATCGCAGCATCTGTGTGGAGCCGCCATTGTTGTTTTGAACGAACAGTCGTGCAGCTCATACACCTAAACCACGCCATACCTGCCGTTGCCGTTAGCTCCTCACAGGACGGGTAGCCGGCCAAGGAGAAGCGCTAACTTTGTTCTACAGCAGCCACGCTGACACGGCTGCCTGCCGAGGTGCCTGCAGCAGACATTTTTTTTTGTTAATCGGCCTTGTGAGCGCAGGCATTGGCCGATGCCGATTACCTCAAAATCGGCCGGTCTATCACTATGGTTGGTGGTAGAAATAGTGACATGATTCTGTTTTGTTTTACTAATTAATTAGTAATTGTCTTCCAACTGGCCATAACTAGTTGGGATGTATGAATAATTTAAATGTAACTCATCGGTGCCCCTATACGTAAGCCTAGATTTAGGTCTGTATGTGTTTTCTGTATGGGAACCACATCTACAGAACTAGGTTCTTGTACTGAGGCACAGTGAGATTTGACAACAAAGACAAGTAAAGTTGTATGTGCTTCTGTTTATCACATGTCCATATGTCCTCATTACTCAACAGTTAATGACTGTTTATCCAAATCACTTATCACATACTGTTGCACAATACACAAGAAATGTTTATTCTTTCAGAAAGCATCAGTTTTCATAACACAATAACCTGCATTCAAAAAGAGTAAACTCACAGCTCTATGGTTCTTGCATAAATCAATTGGAAAACATAATTAGTGTCAGGGCTTCTAATTAGCTGAATATTTGCACAACTGTGAAGATCCTCAGTAAAGGATAGAACAGCCAATGAGGGTTCAGCGTGTGCTAATGTAATATTAATGACCAGATGCAGATGGCCTCACCTGCTGAGCAATGCAAACACAACAGGTGATAAAATGAAAAGCCTTCAGACTAATTTACAGTTTTGGCGCAGTTTGACTTTGGATACATGTCAGTCCAGATCAATCACCGTGAAGCAGCAAACGAGCCAACAGAATTGCTGTGTAGATTTATAATGTAACTGACACTCACAGACACAGATACAGACGCAATAGTGGTTCTGCTATACTCGCACGCTTAAAAGCCAATCCTTACCCTAAACTAACCTTCAGTTAGGGATGCCACGGTGAGGAAATTTCCCACCGGTTAATAAATGTATGACAACACCGGTGTTACCGGGTACACCGAAAATGCACAAAGGATGGGCGTGCCCCTCCGGTCAAGCTTTTGCTGCACGGCCCATTTTGGTAGCGCCCATGTTAACCACAGACTCTATATAAATATATAAATGTTAAGAAGTCAGCGGACTACAGTTATATGCACAGAGACAATTGGTCTGTCCAGACCATACTTTTTTTTTTATTTTTATTTTTTTTTTAAAGCAGGCAGTGGGGCCGGTGGGTAAGTAATGTAATCAGTGTATGCCCCAATTGATTATAATCTTAAATACAACCCACGAACAAGCCAGAGTCAGATATGAGGAACTGCAAAATAAAAGCATGATCTTTCTATCAATGATGAACTGTACTGTATGTTTGATCCTAGTCTATGATGTCATTTATAAAAGATAAACACACGTACAGAACACACAAAGCCTACAGACACAAACTACAAACTCATTTTGAGGAGAGCAACATTTTTACACACTATATAATATACTCCATACTATAAAGATACCTCTTTTGATCCAACAGACAATTAGAAATAACTTCAGCTGAGATATAATTTAAGACAGGGTAGGGTTGGCAAAAAAATAATTGTATTTTACAGTTGCTGATTATCAAACAAGTCACGGTCTCAGAATGTGCTTTTCCATATAAATCACCACAGCTTCCCTCTACAAAACAGCTTCATTAAACAATACAGCTCCTCTATCAGGCACAGATGATCAGACATGCTGCCCTCAGTGTGAACCCTCTATAAACCAAGATTCCCGACAAAAACAACCCAAGGGGAAAAAGCTTTTGCCTTTCATACCAGAGAAAGTACTATTAACACTGCCCCAACAGTCACAATACGAGAACCTAAATGAGTCGAGCTCAGTAAAGTTGTACATGACATATTTCGTTAAATATAATATATGACCAGTGCAAGAATAGAGGATAATGCATATACTTTTAAGAGGGTTTCTTCATTATTAATTGCCCCATGGGCGTGTATGTTCCAGGCTTGTGTTTGTCAAGTCCCACAATGACAACCCAAGTGCAAAGTGCATATTATATATGTATGTGCTTATAATGCTCTGTGCTTATGTGCTTATGGCTCTGTGCTTATGTGCTTTTATGGTGCTCATGTCTTATGTTTATGGCTATGTGCTTTTATTGTGCTAATGTGCTTTTGCCTGTGCTTATGTGTTTTATGTGTTTTTACATGTTTTATATTAATGTAATCAACATGCCAGGACTGCAGATGCCCTTCATGGCTAAATCTGGTGCATGTACAGTATATGCTGGACAGTGCTCATGTTATTTAATGTGCATTGTCCCTTAAATAAATGAATATAAGCATAAGTGCAGCAGTTACATCCCCCCCCAAAGGTCAAGGTGTACTGTAACTGGTGAATCTGGGGACCCACAGCCAATCACAGTCCATCTGGGGGTATATTAAGGTTGAGGAGCTGCACTTCCAGGCCTCTTGGCCACATGTGATGCCTAAATAGATAAAAAAACGCCGGCACTTACGGATAAGTTGTTGTCTCTTCTTTATTTTGGGCAAAATAAACAAATGTGTTTCATCATAAGCTCATTGCTGAAACGCGTCCCAACATAAAGAAGAGACTACAACTTTTCCGTGAGTGCTCGTGTTTTTGTCTGTTTGATCTCTGCCAGTACCGGGCACCCGATACATCATTCAAGACTTTGGAGCTGTACGTGCTGCCACTTTTCTACACTTTTGATGCCTGCCTACACCTGAGTGTTGGTGTATTGTGAGCTATTTTGTCAGGACTTGGCCTACATCCACACTACTATGTTTTCATTCTCCGTCCACACAAGCGTTTTAGCACTGTAACAGAAATAATCTCTGTCCATATTAAAACGGCTGAAAATGTATATCACATGACCATGCACGTGGCGGTGTAAACAGGAAGCAGATTGTCTAACATTATTCTGCAGTTAAAAATACAGAAAATACTACAGAGGAAGAACAGCAATGGTGAAAAATAAAAGAGATTTCTTTGCTTGGCCTGTTGATGAGATGGAACCATTACTGCAAGTAACACGAGTAATAAGGTGGTGCAAAACATGTACGCCGACATATTAGATCGGTACGGGGAGCATTATCCATTGCCGGAGGAAGCCATGGCAGGAGGAGCACCCACACAAGAAGGATGAAATCAGTAAAGGTAGGCTATGAAATGTAACGAGGTCTAGCAAACTGATGAGACTGACTGACATGGGTGTTTGCATCATTGTTTCCAAAAGTCTCCGTTTCTGCCCACCCACACTAAAATGCAACCCTGGAGTTTCCAAACTTAAACGGGCTCAGCAGCATTTCCAAATGTCATCGTTTTAAGGGCTCGGAAACACCGGAGTAATGTGGACGCAAGGCATAAACGTTATAACAAAAACGTATTAGTGTGGATGAAGCCTGCAGAACTCTTTTAAATGTTGTTAAGTTAATGTCAGAAAGGTAGTGATTTAGTTAGATTGCAGTTAATCAATTAAATGGTTAGGAAACCCCACATGGACTGTTACATTTCTATCTCTCCTGTTCTTTTGTGTTGATAGGAAGTTAGGTTTAGGATTGTAACTTCTCTTTTTGGGTAGTTTCTTTAGTATTGTGATTTTTTGTTATTTTGGCCAGGGCTCTACCTGACGTTACATTTAAGTTTCTATCAATAAAAGATTGAAATACTGAACAAATTGACTCCACTTCATCAAATTTGATGGTACTCCCCTCTGCCCCAGAACAACGTCGGGTCGTGCCAGCGGTTAATAGTAAGTCCTACTGTGGTCAAGCATGCCAGGGTACGTGCACTCCCACTCAGGAATCACACAGAGCTCAGACACAGCAGCCAGCAATTCAAGATCTTCAGTCGCTCTCTGTCGGTAAGGTGCAATTTGACAACAGGAGATATCGATTCAGCTGCCTGCAGGCTTTTTATAGAAGCCTGCACCATCATTACGACCAGTAGCCCAGCCTGCCTCTTTGCCTGCCCCATTGCCTCCCCATCTAGGCAGAGACACTGTGAGGAGAAAGAGAAACAGCAGTGACAGAAGGAGTACAAGAGGGGAGGATAATGAGGGCCATCGTAAACATAGTTAAATGAAGGGGAATGGGAAGAAAGAGAGGAAAGGATGGAGGGAATTGGGAAGGAGAGATAAATGGTAGAGGTTGTGGTAAACAAAATGGAGGGTGAACGAAGGTTGATAGAAAAAAATATAGGAAATGAAGATATACTGTAAGATCACGAGCAGGGCGTCGAGAAAAAGAAAGCTGAAATGTGCAAACACGGACCAAACACAGAAAATTAAAAAAAAAAAGGTGAGGGAAAGAGAGAAGAAGGGATGTTAAGTAGAGCAAAAACAATAAACACAACATGTGTTGCATATTACTGCTTGTACAGAAGCTTGCATACATTTTAGGCAACGTTTTGTGATGTGCTGAGGTTTAACAAAGCTTTAAAACCATAACATCCTTAATCCCTTTTCTGCCTCGGTGTTGGAAAAAGTAGAGCATTACCAATACCTTTAATGCCTCAAATGATTCAATTACACAATTTAGGGTACTACTTACATTTTTTTATGTAAATATATGAATATAATCCTAAATGCACAGGGACTAAGATTAGTTGATGTGTGCATGCAAATGTGCGGGGGAGTGACATAAGATTTCAGGAGCCCTGCTGCCATGTGAATTGAGCCTGTGCATGGTTGACATATAAGCCCATGTGGTCATTTGTTTTGGGTCATAGGCTGTATATAAAGATGGATGGCTGCAGTATTGGTCATAAGTCCCGCCCCCTCCATGTTAGTGGATGGGGTTAGTGGTCCAATACATTTTTAAATTGAATCATGCTGATGGATGTTCAAGTGTTTAGTTTTCTGATTGGTTTTAATTAGTTAAAAACAGGGTAAAACATCATGATTGACAGCTGTGATTCACAGCTGTAATTGACGGCGGGTGTATAGCTGGGACTTCGATACCGCCCAGTCGCTACTGCCCAGACTCCAAAATTACAACATGGCTTCACTTTTGTACAATGGGAGGAAGTGGAGACGCGTCATCCATCTTTATATAGTCTATTGTTTGAATGCAAATGAGCCAGAATGTATCATGAATGGCTGTTCAATCAGAACCTTTATGTTTTATGTTTTATTTGGATCCCCATTAGCTACAGCAAAGCAACAGCTTTGAGGTCGGGATTACATTTGGTGATGTTATCAAGCTGTGTCAGACAAATTGGGATATCTTAAATATAGAATTTGTTATGTTTGCTTGTGTCAAGGCTGTGAATGTAATTGTTTATTTGGAACAATATCATTATAGTAATTCCCCCACATACCCTGACAAATGGACCACATTATATAGATATGTAGCTAGACAGATGGATTTGATTAAATAAACACTCCTTTTCTGAACAGGACTTCTATTTACCTTCTAAAAAAGTGGAGAAAAAAACAGAACTCAATTTTGTGCTCTCATTATCATTCCATTCACCAGCAAATTATCGTTGTATAAATAGCATTTATGCTATATATGCACCTGCTAACAGTAACACTGCCTCAGTGTCGACTGAAATTAACATCAGAGCAGCAGATACTAATGAGTGGTTAGCACAAAACCAACTCCTCCCCCTGCAGCAAACGGTTAACAAGAAGGCAATGTCAGACTGAATAATGTGCGGTAACACAATGGCAATTCAGTCTGATTACCAGGCTACCAGAGTGTGTGTGTGTGTGTCTGTGTGTGTGTGAGTGCGTGTACGTCTGTGTGTGTTTCCATCAACTCTGCTCAAGGCAGAGGCTTAACTGGTAAGATGTGTGTGATCCATCCACAGTTGCGTATATCCTGTTTTTATCACTCAATAAGTGCTGTCAGGTGCTCAAAAGCTGCTGACAGGGTGAGTATTAAACAGTGCTCACAGAAAAAGGGAGGTCAAAGAGAGTGCCA
Source organism: Heterobranchus longifilis (assembly GCA_028570985.1). NCBI lineage: Eukaryota > Metazoa > Chordata > Actinopteri > Siluriformes > Clariidae > Heterobranchus > Heterobranchus longifilis. Next base: position 12,819 of record JAOVVB010011305.1, on the reverse strand, counting down.
AGTAAATAAAAATAAATATGTATTTTAAATTGAACCCTGACCACTTAAGGAACTTTGCTACATGCACACAGTTTGTATACTGTAAATACTATGTAGGCCTATGTACAGGCTACACTATATGACCAAATATATGTGGATCGTATGATGCCTGCTCACCAAGTACACCCAGGACATGTGGCAAGTATTTTGTGGTATACACATTATATTTGTTGACATATTGCATGTATGAATTGAAAATGGCAAAACAAGTCTGCAGTCAGCACAGCAGTGCCTTGAGCTAAATAGTAACATCAGGGTGGCAACATGCTCACAACAACAATATGTTACCACGCTGCTATTTAGCAGCATGCTGCAAGTTTACAATGGTCACCATGTTACTTTGGGCTAAATCTAAGATTCCCAATTTGCTAATTAGCACTAAACACAAAGTAAGCAAAGCTAAGGCTTATGGGAATGAACATTTTGATGTTCATATTGTTATTGTTGCATATTTGCCTCTGAATACACAAGTGTGTCCTTACATTGCTTCTGGTTGTACAGAGCCTCTCTGGGAGAACATGGTAGAAGAAAAAATAGATGTGTAAAACTGTGCCCTCGGATTCATAATCTGTGCGTTTGGTTTCATAAACCCACCGACCCCCAGCCCGCTCACAGTGCCTCTCGATCGGTCTGACCGGGCCCAGAGCCCCCTGCCTCAGGCTCCAGGGATGGAGGCCTTAGGCCTTGTTCCAGCCCCCCACACCTCTAAACCCTAAGCTCCCCAAGTCTAACACCTCATACCCCTGGAGCGCCCAGGAACCTCGACCACCAGCCGGACCTGCGTACCCACCTTGAGGCTGAACACCTCCAACAGCACCCAGGAGATTTTTGTAGTCCATCTAATGCTTCATGCCCCTGGTATTCTGTCTAACATTTCGTGCAACGGGTTTAACCAGCAGTTAAATCTGTTCTTTTTTTTTCTGGGTTAGTGCCCCTGGTAGTCAGCTTGACTTTGAAGGAGGGAGGGGGGGGCCTCACAGCCAGGCTTCCTCTCTGTCTCTGTCCCACCCCCTCCTGGATGTTTGGACTTTTTCGGGGCACGGATTGTGAATCTGAGGGCTCGGTTTATGAAACCGAGCGCACGGATTTACACATCAATTCTTTTTTCTACCCTGTAACCCCAGCGGGGGCTCCGCACGAATGCCTTGTTCTCTCTGGTTTCAATCTTCCTGTGATTGGCTCACTGATGAGCCAAGCCTATGTCAGTGCATATTGATAATCACTTTAGGTGTCAAAACTCCTGTCTTGCTCCAGTGCTGAGTATCACCCAGAATCTACAGTGTCTTTGCACTTGTCAGGATTGCTAAGTGTGGTGCTGCTCCGGGGCCAAACAGCAGTGAGAAAAGCTGTCTGTGGCACTCACGGCAGCTCATGCTGTTAGTAATGCTTGTCGCCTGGTGGAAGAGCTCGGCCAATGACTGAGCTTGTCCAATCAGATGTCGTTTTCTCCTCTCGCAATTATGTATGTGAACTGTCTTTGTTTCCCTGAATTGTGTGCACACCTGTCTAGCATTGTTTGTGTACAGTTTAGTCATACCATGAGCAATGTCTGTGAGCATAAAAGCGTTTTTAATTTAGTTTTTTCATTGTTTTTTTTTTCTCCCTGTGCTGGAAATTCAATACCTGTGTATTTGGTTAGGCCACTGTAGGGTTTGTTGTCCTGTGTACCTCCAGAAGGTTTATTAATAAACCTCTGAGTCATCATCAAGTCTGTACCTGGGTCTCTATCACAACACCTGCTCTCATCTCTCAGCTCAGTGGCCAAACTGCTCCCTTTGTGTGGCCCTCAGTTTAATCATGCCCAAAGAAAGAATCACATGTTGCATATCTAAATAAACTAAACAACGGTGCCAGTGTGAGGCAAATGGATTGACTGTATAGAGGCAATCATGTAGCAGTAGGAGGGCCGCTAGGAGCCACAATCATTGGCCTGTCATCTGAGAAAATGCCCCAAAATGCATTTCTGTTAATGGTGACATTAAGTGTTCTGCGGTCCTCTGTGAGACACTGAGTGGAGGGAAATGGCATCAGACACATGCGGAGACAAGTGCATAATTGTGTTACGACACATGAAAAGAATACACAGCGTCTAATCATAGAAAAACATAATTTTACTTTTCAAAATCATGACCACCCAGACACAGAAATAAGCTCCCCCATGACTGCTCACATACAAACACATTGATACGCAGGCAATCATCTCGAAACATACATGTTTCCCATGTACAACAAACACATCAGCGTAAACCTCTGAAACCTTTGTCAGTCTTACATGCACAGAGGTTTTACAAACCATACTACAACACGGGTGTAATCTTTGCCAGGTATTTACTGTACACATTTCCAATAGTGACACATTATTACTTGGCTCACAGGATGGTGACTGCTTAAGGCAGTCGCCCAAACACTGCAGTCCTCCCACACACACATCGTCAAACAACCATGTCTAACAAGGTTATATTATGCTATCTGCATAGTCCTTACACTCTCTGCTCTTGGATCTACAGTCTGATGTGGACGCTGCATAAACATGTTCTTCATCAAATTACATCCAAAAGAGCATCATGTGACATTGACGGCCAATCAGGGATATTCACAGCCTCATAAAGCTTGATTTGGAAAGATTTTATGTTGATGTATTCAGTTTATCTTCGCACAATGGATTCAGACACACTAGTGGGATCAGGACCATCCAGCCAGTGTACAGTACTTTCAACCTACTGGATTCCAAAGACTGGAACAAAACTCATCACATATGGACACATTGTCAGGCCCCCTTGACGTCACTATTGAACGCAATGCATTCTGCATTAGCAGAGCTGGCATAGGCCGTATAGGTGGTCGCCTAGGGCACACACACACACACAATGCATGCAGCAGCCGCATGGTTGTGTCTTTATATTAACCCAAGATTTGCGAAAGTCTTGCGAGATGGTTAAGATTATTTTAGGTCATCGTAAATTAGTCTCAGGAGAGTTTTTGCAAATCTAGGGTTACCATCTAGACACAACCCGCCACATGCAGAGGAGACGAAAAAGATTGACGTGGAGCGGTGGTGGGGGGGGGCACATCCTGAACAGATTTCTCCTAGGGCTCCAAAAATACCATGGCCGGCCCTGTGCATTAGACACAAACTACATCATAGTCTGCAACTAAAAAAACCATGAGTTATCATTTTTTATTGAAACTATACAGTGCTGTTTTTGGCTTTGTTTTTTTAGCAGGCTGCAGCAGGACAAAAGTTGATGCCCTACTTTCTACATTCTCCTCTGGAATTCAAACTGTCTTTTTCTCTGCTTTGCTCTCGCTCCCTCTTCTCTCTTTCTCCTTTCCGTTTCTTCCCCCTCCCCCCCCCCCTGTTCTCTTTCAATCTATTTTTCTGTGTCTTTTAGTGGCTGCTTTGAAATGTAAACTGTACGGTTGACAAATGGTGAGTCACAATGTGGGAAGATAAATCAGCCCAACTCTGCAACGCTGCCAAGAACCTATCTCTCTTTCCATCCTCTTTCTCTCCTCCTCCCCTTGCAGGCATCCTTGCATGCACCCCTGTGTTCACACATGTACACCTACACCAATCGCTTGCTTACACTTGGAGGCGTGCATCCTTTTCAAAAGAGCCTACAACAACACCCCTTCCAACCTCTCTCTCGCTTTTTCTCTCACTCGCAAGCGCACTAAACTGTACACACAATATGTGTTTGGGATGTGTGCATGGCTACACGGAAACACACAGATGCAACACTGAGCTTTTAACATTGCCTGCATGTTACAGTCTTACAGCTGCAGGGCAGGCGGTATTATAGAGAAGAGACTAAAGCTCTGCTGTATTGAGGCATGACTCATTCACCCCAGAAACTACAAATGTTTAGAACAACCAGAGACCAAATATTCTATTTAAATGGAAGGAAATGGGGGGGGGGGGGGCATTGCAAGGAATAAAGAAAATGAGACTCCATACTGACACACACTGATTCATGGAAAGCAATTGAATGATAGGGATAAGAAATAGAAAATAACATTTGAATAAAGAATAAAAGGCCAGAATAAAAGGGAATAAAACTAAAAGGAAAGGAGGGGGAAGACAGAAAATCATGCCATGCCCACTGTGTCATTAAAGAGTCATATTCTACACTCAGAAGAGAAGATGGAGGATAACAATATGATGGTGATGATGGGTGATAACATGGTAATTGTGATGAATATCAGCCAAGATGGTAATGACAGCGAGTCCTGTAGCACTAATATCTCATTATGATCCAGATGGCCTTGCTGATACAGCATGTGACATTGGTCCTTATCCCTTACAACCCATGTGCTGCTTAGACCCATGATACCCAAAGTCAATCAAATCTGACATTTAAAGCTTTCAAACCACATGTAGATGTTTGTTTCCATTAAAAGTGAATCCACATAAAACCACATTGAAAATGTTTACATGCAATATTCCACTATTATTCAGAATATGACATTAATCTGAATTTGATACAGGTCATGTAAACAGCATATTTTGGATATTCCCCAAAAGGCCTTTTTCCAAATATAGCATTTTCCGATTAAGACGAGTGGAATATGCCAGTATTATTCAGGTTTTAGTAGCATTCTTTGGACGTGTACACAGGACATTCAGAAGATGCTCAATATACTCAACTGGGTTTTTTTTACTGCAGTTAGCCCACATTTCTGGTTGGAAGGAACATTATGGAAACGACGTCTGACGCAATGAGCGGCAAGGGTGCTCACCGCTCAGTAGACGCGCAAATATCACAACACCAACCTTTTCAAGAAGGTGGTTGAAGGAATGAAAGAGGGAGGCTGTCTTCGTATACGGTCCGAAAAGTCCTCCACCGGTGAAAAACTTTGAAAAAATCCTATTTTGCACAGCTGAAAAACTGAATATTGCGTGCATGTAAATGTAGTCAGTGATAAAGTCACAAAGGATAAGAGCTAATAAGAGGCATGGCTAAGAGGTAATCATTTGGAGTTGATGTCACCTGCAGTTTATGTCAATAATGTTCTCACACTACCAACTGCCCCACAGTTTGATTCCCAAAACAAACATTCAAAGGTAATGAGAGAAAGTGCCTTACATGTGTGTGTAAATCGTATTTTTTTTTCTCTTTAAAACAATTCTATCACAGTTTTAATTGTTTTTCTATTTGTTACTTTGTTACTGTTAGAATGTGTCAGATTTCTGCACTAATTAACACATTGACACTATATTTGATGAAACAGGAAGTTGATTGGCAAAAGAAACAAGGTTAATTTTTTTCTCCTCAAGTGGATCAATATTTTGCGTGTGTGTGCATGTGTGTGTGTGTGTGTGTGCATGTGTGTGTGTGTGTTGTGCTCCTGCGCGATGGGCACACACAATTATCACCTCCAATCTAATCAGTCAACAGCACAGCAGCCGACAGAAATTTCCATTTAGACAGAATTCACTTTCCCTCTGAACACAGTTCCTCTGCTCTTCAACGCCCACATCAACCACACCTCTGTTTCTGTTTCTGTTTCGCTCTCTTGCTCCCCTTTATATCCTCCTCTTGTAGGTTTCTTTTCTAAACCGCCCTTTTTCACAGCCTGACCCTGCACTATCCTCCTATCTGTCCCTGGGAATTTGTTTCTCCCTGATCTGCTATTTTTATCATCCCTCCACATCTTTCAGGGGCCAGAAGAGCAGATAAAATAGCCACCTATCGGCTTGAGCGTGAGATGAAGAAACCAGGGGATATTGCAGCAATTGCCATGTGTTCTCGTCTGTCTCCACTCTGCTCTGAGGTATGACCGGCATAAAAGAGGGTTTCGTATAAAGTCACAAAAATCACTTATTGCATGGTCTAGACCTACACTATATTAAGTGTCATCATGAGATAACTTCTGTTGTGATTTGGCAGATAAAGATGAACTTGACTTCAAATGGGCAGTACATACAAATACAGTAGGCTTAACAAAGAAAACACAAATGGTAAAAAAAAAGACAATGCATAGCTGTGTAAATACAAGAAGAGTATAAAAGAAAGACAATTATCTATTAGGGATGTGGATGGGCATAAGTACTCGAGTACTCGATTACAGTATTCGTTTCACATATCGAGTACTCAGTGTAATAGTGTAATAGTGTAATAGTGAGCTACCCCACAATTGAATTTGCCACATAATGTTAGCTGCAGTATGTTAGCTATATGGGTGCGACTCATTTAATGGTAAGTTAGCAAGTTAATGTTATGTAGCTAACATTAACTTGCAGCTACGGATATTCATTTTCATGTTTTTTTCTGACCGATAGCCGACCTTCGTTAACCGATCATTAACCGTTAACCGACAAGCAGGAGACTTCCCCAGTTCATCCGTCCGGGAGGCTCGGAGCCTGTCTCCACCACATCAAGCTGCCAGGTTATCAGCTGTGTGTCTGCCTGGTATCATCTGTGTGTAGGTACGGCTGATTTAACCCACCGGTCTTGTTGTATTGGCATGCGTCACGTAGATCTCCGCTGTCGCCGTCAGCAGTCGGTTGTGAGAGACGCACGGAGCAGAAAAAAGGAGCTTAAAAAACACACAATGCTACTGCAAAGTTTGCACCAGCAAGTTAACTAGCAGTTAAAAATAGATTATACAGCCTATTTTTCTTTTACCATGCAACAAACTTTGTTTTATTATCTTTTAATTTGTATTGTAATAATATTGTTTTTAACTGTTTAACTGATAATAATCTGTCAAAAATCTTAATGACAGTTAATGGTTAATTATTAACATTCTTGCTTCTATTTCATTAGAATGAAATTACAAACATGACTTATCATAACATGAATACAATTTTAAAACATTAGCTCATATGTGAATATTATTTCCGTCTGAGTAACGTCAGATAGATTTACATTGGCAATGGTGTTGAAGACAATAACTCATGATCCCACACTACTTCTTACGTTAGATATTTTGTGAGTACCGGAGCACAATTTAATGGGTATTCATTTGGAAATTACTTAAAATGCCCATCCCTATTATCTATCAGCGTTGCGTGTGTTTTAGAGCACAGCCTGACATATTTTTAAAAGTGGATCTGCAGACCAGAGGAGGCTTGTGACTTTATACCTGACCTACTTTTATGCTGGTCCGCATAATGTGTCATAGTAGAAGTCTGCAAGCTTTGCTGTCACTTAAGTTGCAACAATTTCTCTCCACGCACATAAAAAGTGGTCAACAATTGCATTTTCAACTCATGATTTTCAAATTTACATTCTTAACTGATCTTCTTAGATTGTGTTGCACACTCTGTAAGCTTGCTTTTTCAGAAAATATTAACCACAGTCAATGACCTTAAAGGTGGCATACATTTGTCCACCTATAACCGCTCCATCATATGAAACCACACTTCACTTTGTTAGCTTGTGGATCGCAGTAGTTAGCAGGGCAACATCATGAGTCGGAGATGTGTGTTTAGATGTCACCTGGCAAAAACGTTGTTTATTTTTCCAAAAGAGCGTGGTCGAATTTATTCATTTCTCCCACATCCTCTGCCTACTGATCTAACAACGCAGGTGGGGAGGTGTGGGTGAAGGCCAAAAGCCCGGTACAACTGTATTGTGGGTGGTATGCTGCTCCAAATCACTGTGGTTTTCAAGAGGCCCCATGCTCACTAAGACACGGCCACTTTTGAGTGATCAAATCCCTGAGAAATTGGATGAAATCCCTCAAAATGACACCCCGTTCACATAATCCGTTTCACTCAGAAAGAGTCACATTACAGAAGCTAAAGATGCTCTAACTGCCATTTCACTGCGGCTTTAGAGTTACAATAAACTACTTGTGGTATACTGTGACTGTTGTTATGAAACAGATTGCACAGAATATTTGGGTGGTTTTGGAGCATTTCAATCCACAGTATTCTGTGGAATCTACAGGAAAATAATGTGATTTATCTGAAGAAACTACAAACTATGTCAGACAGACTCTATCCACCTTTCAAATTAATGTGTTTTCCCCCTAATATCCATGGATGTATAATAAAACTGGATACAGCGTTCGAGGCAGAGCTCCGTTCATTCCTATGAAAGCTGCTCAGTGGCGCATGAAGCCAAAAAGGTTAAACTGCCGCCTCTAAAAATCCCTGGATGAACACCACTGCTTCCACGTTATGGGGCCCATAGAGCAGGCACACTAGAGACTTCTGTCAGCGGAGCCGGCTACATTCGGTTTAGAGCTCCAGCTAACTTGAATGGGAATTAAATAATTTAATCTTGCTTCTCTTCTAGACTCTCAAAATGTTATCAAATTAAATTGATCTAATCCTGATAGTGAAATGAATCATTTCGCAGGCATTTTGTGACATAGGAAAAAAAAATATCCATAGACTTATAGACATCTTTTTTTGCCATAAGTCTATGGGAAAAAAGTTTTTTTGGGCCAAATGACATCACGTGATGGCCGCCCCCCCCCCCACCCCCCTTCCCCGACAAAGGTGATCAGGAAAAAAAACTGTATCCTTCTCTAGCACCTGCAATCCATTTGGCCAGATCCAGCAAACAAACACAGACTTGTGACGGAGAAGGGAAACCAGAAAAACAACAAAAGTCCCTTTGTCTTCACAAGCAGATGTCTAGACAAAACGCCTGGACAGCTCAGCGGCTGACTGCTACAGGCCCGGGCGATGAGGTGAGGAATCAAATTAACAAGGGAGGCAGCTGGCATCGGTAAAGCCCTTTGGCTAGGGTCTGTTGTTTGGGTGATAGAGAGGATGAATTAAAGAGATATGACGTGCTACGCTGCACTGCACTGTCTCCCCGTGTGACGGTCACAGCACCTTTGCTGCTTCACCAAGGACAAATCTTTTGTATTATCTTCAATAGAGCATTGACAACAGTGTTTGGAGTGCATGTCCTTGAAAAATAAACTAAAGGATCCTCTGCTGTAGCCCATTGATCCATATCTCGGCTATTTTTTTTTTTTTTTTCCTTCTTTGAGGCTATTATCATAGGTGTGAACAGGGCCGGATTAAAGAGATACACTAAGCAGACTGTATGTTTTAACTGCCACATGATTATTATGCTCATTTACTTAGTTATGTAGAATTTTTAGCATATCTATTCATTTTTTGGTATTCATACGCTATTAGTCATTTATTTATCATGGAAAGTATAGGCCTATATAATAGCTATCACTATGTAAGCAGTCGATATTCTTTACACCGCTGACTGGGCCCCTAATTGCCTGTGCATAGATCCAGCCCTGGGTGTGAACACAATCTTTGGGTCCTAAGACCATGATGCCTTACCACCCTCTCATGCAACACTGAATCTCCTGTATGACAACAACTCTCTAGTTCTCTGTTGTAAAGTGGAAGAACACGAGATGCAGTGAACAAACCTGTGGCCCTTCAGCTATGAATGAGCTCAGTGCTGCCCCCTGGCAGATGGGGTGAAAAACACTCACTGTAACTATAGTTGGCTTTGGTATTTGCTATGGGTAAGAAAGTCATAATGTTGGTTTGGAGCATGGCATATGTGATTTAATATGGCAATGACAATATACATTATATTCTACAGCTATACTACTGAATTCGTATTGAGTATTAAGGTATTCCTGCTCACTGATTTGCAGCAGCGTCCACACATGGTCTAATACAACCAAAGATAATACAGGGATAGATACACTTTAACTGTACAGTAAAAGCTCCTATAGGCAATGCTACGTGATTCACAGGGAAATCATTTGCCACAATGACCTTCCAGACTCCTATGGAAAGAGCAGTGTGTGTGAGTATTGTTCTGTATGCTTGGATGTTATCAATGCACTGTACCTGTGTGCGTGCGTGCGTCACAGAGACGGTTATCATATACAACACAGAACACTGCCTAGAAGCATTTACTGCTGTTTGACCTCCTGTGTATACAGTATAATTACATGATTTATGGCTCCAATTCCAGTAGAGGTCCACATGCCGGCCACTCACAAAAGAGACACAGGAAGAATAAATACCATTAGACTTAGTACCCCAGGCATGTGTGCTTCCAATGGGGATCCAAAACAAATAGAAAAATCTAAATTGTACTCAATTAAAAAAGAGCCAGACAGTCAAACTGTTCCATTAGTCAGCTAGATAGTAGTCTGGTGGGCTTACCAAACAGTGCAGGGATAAAGCCTTTCTGGGCCACATAGAGAGTCCGTGTTCCTGTACTCAAAGTCTGTTTGCTATGGAAAACAAACAAACAACCTCCGAGCTATCTACCTACACGCTGAAAATGACTTGGATCATGCAATAAGGCAGGCCTACTCTGTTATTTCAGTGAATGATTGTAAAGATCTACAAAGAATATGTTTACATCATTTTCATGGAGGTGTTCCACCAAAATGGGTTACCTTCCGACACTATTTTGCAGAGGCACTGTGATTGGTTTGAAGAAATACAAACAGAGTTTTGTTGACTATCCAGGAGTGAAAGCACATTCAATCCAGACTTTCCCCCAGCAGCGCTGTGGATGTAAGTCTGGCTACGCAAGACTAACACATCCATAACACCGTGGATGGATTACTGAACACAAAAGACACAAAAAAACCCACATAGACTCAAAACAACTACAAAGAGACACAAACCAATGACAAAGAGAGACACAAAATGACCAAATATAAATGACCATAACAAGATGCAAAACAACTACAAAGACACACAAACCAACCACAAAGAGACATACAATGATTACAAATACACAAAACAACTACAAAGAGATGTAAAATACAGCTACACAGAGACACAAAATGACCACAGAGACACAAAACACCACCAAAAAGAGGCGAAACAACTATAAAGTATGTGCCTTGCTCCTACACCATGTTGCATGTATGATAATAACCTACATGCAAATGGAATGAAAGTAGCATGATTCGGTGGAAAACAAACCCAACAGGAGAGGAATATTTTTACTTCCAATTGTATTTCTCTGACCGCCCTATTCTTTTAGCTCTACAGGAGCAAACACTCAAGACAGTTGGTGTTCAGGGAAGCTCTGCTTTTTATAGCCACATGTGAACATCTTAACAGCAGTCTCCATGTGTGTGGTATTGGCCTCTGCTCATTGTCAGCCGCTGTGGCAAGGCTTTGTGTGGTATTTACATGACAGAGCAACAAAAAGAAGACATGAGTAGTGCTCACATGAAGCAGCATCTCTTCATGTTGAGGACTTTTAGCCGGAGCCCCACGAGCATTATGCTCTCAAGTAGAAGCTCGCAATGCATGGTGTGAAGGGAGGGAAAAACTGAAGTTGGTTCTGGCCTTTTGTAACCTCTGCAGGGAATTATAATGCAATAACGGAAGTCCTCCTTTTCTAAATGAGAATATAAACAAATGATGGATAGCAATAATCGGAGCAGTCAGCAGAGCGCATCGAAAGCCCCAACGCCCACATGACCACGTTGAAACGGTCAGAGAGACAAAATAAATGGGGAGAGGACTGGAATGAACAATAGAAAAAGCTCTTCTTCCAGAAATTACCAGAATTAGAGTGTGGTTAGAATTGAGGACCGGTAAAGCGTAAAAAAAAAAAGAAAAAAAAAAGTGAGATGAAAAAATACCCTGCAGTTTGGAGTCCAGTGAAAGGCTGCATCCTGTTCTGCTGTCTGTATGAGTGTGTATCTGTGTGTGGGTCTGCATGGCGGGGTGTGTGTGTGTGTGTGTGTGTGTGTGGCTGAGTATTTGTCTTTTCTCCCTCTCAGATGTGGGTCCAATGCAATGTTTGTACCTGACGGTGGGTGCAGGTGCAGTGTTGGCCTGGAAGTCCCATCACACTGCTGCATCATGTTTTTGTTTTTGTTTTTCTGTGTCTCATCTGTTTTCTTATTTCACTTTCATTATGCAGGCTACTGTGCATTATGTTGTTTTATCCCAGCACCAATTGAACCGTGTCTAGTTAGAAATGCATCCTTATTTGCACAGAAGTAAATCCAAATTGTCAATTTATTTTTAATGTGTAAAGTTAATAGTGGTTTTAACATTCAACAAGACTAAAGGGCAGTCCACTCCAACAACTATAACTGTAAAGATAACGAGAACAATGTGACTGATGGACGACAACGTTCTGTAAACAGAGGCGTCAGGCACGCGCTGCACGCTTCAGCTGTGCCGGAGTCCCACCTGTCCCTCATCTTCTGCGTTATTGTGTTACCTAAACACTGGTGCCGTCTCCCCACTTTCAGGTGTTGTGGTAATAAAGTGGTAATGTTTACAGAAAGCAGGCGTTCTCCCTCGGCGCACCTGTGTGTGTACTTCGACACAGGGGAGGGATCAGAAAGAAGGCGTTACAGGTAGATTAAATCTATGTCCGTGGTTATTGTCTTTTCAATGCAACCTTTGTCACGTCTGTATGCTCCGACGTGACTCGCATTGAGTTCAGATCTCATTGCATGTGGGCACAGTCCTGATAGATAATCTAACGTAGGTCTCGCTTCATCTCTTTGCCACACGGGAGTTTTTCTCCTGAGGAGAACAAAGGGAAGCGGGGCTGTTTTCTGCCTTATTTTACCATTTCATTCTCTTTTCAGCTGTTTAGGAGTCTGTTCAGTTACTGCTGATGAAAACCCAACATTGCCTGATTTTGCTGCTTCACAATGAAAAACTTTTAAGTAACAAAATCATCTTTTTTTGTGAAGAATTTACAGGAAATGAAATGTGTGTATCAGTGAATTAGTGGAGCTTCGTTAGCAGCTATTCTTCAGTAAAAACAGCTGAGACCCGCCGACTGTCTCTGCTGCTCCCTTCTCAATCATCAGACGTTACCTGCGTTCTTTGCCCCC
>JAOVVB010011296.1:0-16720 GCA_028570985.1 Heterobranchus longifilis | reverse complement strand
CTATCTATCTATCTATCTATCTATCTATCTATCTATCTCTCTATCTATCTATCTATAGCTCCTCTATGGGTAACCTACGTCACTGCTTTTTGCTAAGGCTGAGTGGGCGTTTCCTTTTCAAAAAACAGAAAAGGAAACAGAAGGAGTCGGCCTTTAATAACTCTGTGACTTACTGAGTGTGTGTGAGTGCTTGTGTGTCTAACCTGCTCTATGAGCTTGACCATGCTGACGCTCTCTCCTTGGTGGAAGGTGACGGAGCAGCCCAGACTGTTGAGCTGTCCGGAGAGCCTCAGAGGAGACAGCCCTTCAGCGTCTCTGTCGTTAAATCCTCCTCCGGTGGCATAGCCGAACGTCTCCCACGAACACTGAGAGGGGTACAGCGGGTCCAGAGCGATGCTGTGGAGGGAGGAGGGTGACAATTCACATATCAGGATCATACTACTCTGTCAAGAAGTTACAAGAAGACATTTCTTTACTTATCTCTTGTAGAATCTAACAATGCAGATCGTTTTGTTTGTCCAAGTTTTGAGATTTGTACTGAAAAATGACACTTCAAATTATATAAAACAATGCTGAGACTCGGCATTCTTGTACTAACTTCCTGACTTGCTGGATTTTGTTGGAAAGATCGGAATTTCTATCCGTGACAGAAGTCCAAGCTGACTGCGATCCAGTACTCTTGCTTGAGGGACCATGGATCTGCACTGGACATTTTGCCATTTTTCTTATTATTTCTTTTTTATATACTAATGAGCGACTGCACCTAAATTCCCATGTAATATGTACCTGTGACTTAAAAATTATAAATAAATATAATATAATTATAAATCCTAGAGAGGAGGTTTTACTATAAGCCCTTTGGGGACTCTTACCTCTCCTGCACAATCTTTGCTGTTTGTTGTTGTATATTTTTGCTTTTATCACTTCCTTTGTGCTAATAAACTCAACTAAAACTAAGATGTTGCTCTTGTGAACTTTTTGAATGTCATTCTTCAATGTTGTGAACACCACTCGGTCCATTGTATTGGGTAGGTAGAAATCTCAGACACAGATATCTCAAAACCTGAATAAACTAGAATTACCGCCTTGTAATTGTATGCCTCTGCCAACCATTTAGATCCATGTCTGTCCAGAGTCATATGATTATATATTATATCATATAATAAGTGAAGACTTTGAAGGAATGAAAGGTAAGTTTGTTTTTTGGCGAAACATGGATGCTTCACACATATTGAACCTGGCAGCACAGAAGATCTAAACCACTGGTTCCCAAACTGGGGGTCCTGACTCTAACTAGGGTTCGCCAAAATTCATGGGGGGTCGCAAGGCCTTCTTGATTTTAAGGGGTGTCAGACATCTTTCTTTTTAAATATACAGCTATATCTCAGCATTTTATTTTTTATTTATTTTAAAGTTTGGATTATTATTGAATTTTATTATTTAATTTATTTAATTTTATTCACAGAGCCTTCCCTCTCTGATAAACAGCCTCGTCCTGCATTAGAAAACTACAAAGTTAAAATAACCAGAGGTAACTGGCCAAGCGTCCGAGAGAGGAAACACTGAATCAAAAAAGAAGCCTATTATGGATGTATGATTGTTACAAATTAAAAAATAAATAAAAACATAATACAGAGAATTATATTTAAAGTTTCTAAAAAAATAACAGGAAAACTCATCTCTGATGCAATATTCACAGGAAACAATCTGAAATAATCATCCAAATTGTACAGTTTATTAGTTGTTCTGTCCTGTTATTTTTCTGCATTGAATATAAAATGAAATATTCATAAAATAAGTCACTTAGTCGGGGGGTCGTCAGTTTACTCAATGATAGAAAAGGGGTCCCTTAAGGAAAAAGGTTGGGAACCACTGATCTAAACAATCAGCACAGTTTCAGAGTTTTGCAGAACACAATGATGTCACAGTGAAGTTGAACTTTGACCTTTTGAATATAAAATGTCATCACTTCATCCTTTAAGACATTTGTGTGAAATCTTGTAAAAATAAACGCATGAATTCTTGAGTTATGGAAAAAAACGTGTTTTGTGAGGTCACAGTGACCTTGACCTTTGACCTCCAAAATCTAATAGTTCATCCTTTAGTCCAAGTGGATGTTTGGTCCAAATTTAAAGTATTTGAATATCGTGTTAACGAAAATGGGGTGGACTGACAACCTGAAAACACAATGCCTGCAGCCATTGCTCTTACTGGCGTGGAGGCATACAAATATTTTGGGATGTACTATCTTAACGTGCGTGTACCTGAGGTCACTCTGTAGAAACAGGCGGCTGTTGCGGAAATTGGCGGAGCTTCCCAGACAGCATGTAACCTCCCTGTTCTCCTGCATGATCTTCATCATCTCACACATGGCTGTGAAGAAAAAAAAACATTAGTGTCAATATTACTATCATGGCGTGTCATGGCTGTCTTTAGAATCTGTTTCAGTCTTGAGGGGCAGATGAAGACAATAGGGAAATAAAACAAAGTGGAATTACACATAAGGAGGGTGACTGAGTATATACAAGGTTCGTACAGCTTTTTACGAGTAAAATTCAAGCACTTTTTAAAGCACTTTCAAGGTACCTAAACCAAAACATTTTCTTGACTGTCAAAGCCTTTATCATCACATTTAAAATGTTACTATAAATGCAATTGCGAAAAATAAAGTTTACAGAATTCCAGGAGACAACAAACAAATATGATAGTTTCAGGATAGTTTCATTTTAAATATTAAAATATTTTTGATTTACATGAATGATTGCGTTGCTGAAACATCTGATTATTTTGAAAATCAAACATTTTTCAAGGAATATATTCAAATTCAAGCATATTCCTAACCTTGTAAACATAACGGTTAAAATCAAGCATTTTCCAAACTTTGAAGACTTTGTACTAGGGGTGGGTGATATGACGATATTAGATCATGGATGATTAGAATGTCTCCACAATCTGCCTTTACAGAAAGATTGTTGCTATCGTGCTACACTGCATATTCTATGAGTTGCAATTCTATGGCTCTAGTGTCTCTCCAGTGCACAGCGCCACTGTTGAATAATTAGCGCTGCTGTTATATAAAAATCTATAAATCTCCCCAAATACAATAAACTTGCTATCTCTACTTTAAGCAGCCAGACATTGCCACTGTTTAGTAGTGAACGACATGCTAACATGTTGATGGATTTTGTGTTTTTGTGTTTTTTGAGCTGAGCTAAAGTATATTCCGTTAAAACAGATCGGTGATGCAGTTCTGTCCTAGTTTTCTGTGAAGTTTGCTTGAAGTGATGTAATGTAACCCCGGTGTGTTATATGGAGTGACTGTGTTGGAGACTCTGTTTAAAAAAGTATTTTAAATATTGCTTGTCAACAAACCAGGCACAAATAGGCGAACCAGCTTTAAAATAGACAGATTTTCTTTTTAAATAAGTGCTATGGATCTTTATGCCAAAGCGGTAGGATACATGTGTCAAAAAAGTAGGCCTAACTGATTTGAGAATGGAATTTGGTGTGGTGTTTTGTTACCTTGTAGGGCTATATTTTTTCAAATAGGGAAATTAGTTTGATTGCACTGTTTAATACCTTGCAAAATAGTCTGACAAACCAACATGAAAAGAATCGTGATAAGATCGTGGCTCATGACCCTCTCTGAAAAAAATTGTGATATGATATTTTTGGCATATTGTCCACCCCTATTTTGCACAAACCCTGTATACAAAATACACAAAGAAGACTCACTGTCAGGGGTGCAGTCAGTGAAGAGTGGCACCAAAAGAGGCACATTATCAATGTTCTTCAAATGAGGACGAACCTGGTGGATACCACGAGGTAGCTTGGCCTGAGGAAGAGCATGGACAGAAAAACAGGAAAAGTAAAAAAAGACAAAGACAACATGAGACTAAACTTGACTAATTTAAGTTCTTTATAAGACACATTCTGAGCAGTACATACAAATTATCTAAGCAGTAGCTTGCTTGGTTTGAATAAAGCTTTTGTTACCCTGTTGCAGTCCTCCAGAAAACTGGGCACATCGCTGTCTGTAGGCTGGAAACTGGCCAGATCAGAGTGGGCTTCCTCCTCTGGCAGCAGTGGACCTTCTGCTTCATCCCGAGAATCTGTGGCACATATAAAGAGAGCACTCCAAAGTTTGAGATACTTTTCCAAATAGCTTTAACAGGGTTCACTTGTTGAGGCTGGATTTAAGGAACACAACATACTAGGAAATCTTATTAAACCAAACATGGAGGGGAGAATTTAGATTTTTCTAAATCTGAAAATCTGATCTCTGGTCTCCCTCCAGTCTCCGTTCACATTTGATTTGATGGCCAGCTCACTGTACAGGGACATGTTGTGATTTGAGAAGATCTGATTTACAATGTATGTGAGTTCAGGATCTCCGCAACTGACAGGTTTTTATGTGTGTATTAAAGACATAGACTGTAAAAAATAATGGACGTAATGACCATGACGTCACCCATTGGTTTGTGGACTACCATTTGAAGCCTCAAGTTTGTCATGTCATTTGGTGGATGACGTTCGCTGCAGTGACACAGAGCCGGTTGAAAATCGGCAGTTTCCCTTAAGTTAGCAGCTAATGATAATGCTAGCGAGCTAGCTTGGTTATTAAGGTGCAACCGAATGCATTTTTAAGCAACCAAAATGTTGCAATTAATTAATTCTATGAAGTGAAAACACACTTTGAAAGGGTCAAAGTTGTAAGACAAAACCGCAGACAACACCCAAAACAAGCTGAAGTCTATTTAAATGCACACAGGGCCATGGTTAACATTCCTAACACTC
Source organism: Heterobranchus longifilis (assembly GCA_028570985.1). Classification (NCBI taxonomy): domain Eukaryota; kingdom Metazoa; phylum Chordata; class Actinopteri; order Siluriformes; family Clariidae; genus Heterobranchus; species Heterobranchus longifilis. The sequence continues at coordinate 11,923 of JAOVVB010011296.1, read as the reverse complement.
TAGCACTCTGTTACTAGCACAGCGACCTGTCAATCACACAGTAGACACGCCCCAAAGCATCCCCTGCTTTATCGTCTATTTTCTTCTTAATGTGACCATAATTTACAAAATTAACATCATGCTGTATTGAAGAAGACTTGAAACTAGAGACTGACACCATAAACTCATGAAACTGTTTACTGAGGTAATAAATCAAGTGAGAAGTCGGCTCATTTTCTCATTGACTTGTAAACAACTAGACGTGTTTTTGGAGCCAGTGGAGTCGCCCCCTGCTGGACATTAGAAAGAATGCAGGTTTAAAGCACTTCATCATTGGCTTCACTTTTCAGGCCCAGAAGCTCCGTCCATCTTTTTATACAATCTATGGTGCAACCGTGTGTTGAAAATCTGATTGTAGAGATGCCTTTTTTTTATAGCTTTGGAACTTTCAATTCTATCAAATGTGGATATTGTATGATTTTAAACACGTGGTATCGATACTTTTGACAGCCCTGCTGTCCAGACAGGTACAGTTAATGAAAATACCTCAAAAGCAGCATTTTGACAGAGACCATGATCTTTACTGTAGGATCAACTCTTATACGTACCTGGTTGGCTTGATGAAAAGACCAGAAGACTTTGACAGACTGCAAAATACTTTGTCGGTCCTGAGCCGTCTTTTTTAGCCTTACGGTTTGAAGTTTGTCACTTTGTGTTGATGGCTTTTTTATTATGTGCTCATAATCATTCGAGGGAGTCCTTGCTGGCTTGCGTAGCTACAATATATGTGTCTTTAACATGATGCAGAACACCACGTGTATAAGAGAGAGAACAAAAAGTTCCCTAGGAGGGTTCGACGTGGCATTTCACACAAGACTCTCCATTCGCCAAAAACAACAATTTTTCTCATCATTGTCGAGCAAATACATGATGAGACCCATTGTTCTGCAGCCTTGCCTCGCGTAGTGTTCTTAATGATTCCTCAGCCCTGGGGAAGATTTCAGGGAGTGAACTTCTGAACCGGACCCTCGCTGACAGCTCTCACAGCAAAGTATTTCAGAACATTCGAGGGGAATTTTTTTTTTTTGCATCCTCAGCGTCTTCCTGTTTGCAAGATTCATTTCTTTTTCCCTTCCTGAAACTGACCCTACTAAATATGCCTGACTTTAAGTCCTCAGCACGGGCCCCCAAGACTTCTTGAAACTGTGAGCAACCACAGCTTTCTATTTCAAATGTTGAACCAATAAGTCACATCTGACATCGGTTTTCTGCGAACCAGAATGTGTGTGCTGTTGAAAAGCCAGCGCAGGGATCAGCAAGACTATATTAAGGCAAAACTAGTGGCTGGCACTCCCCTCCGGCTGACAAACAGGCTACTTGTTTGAAGGGCTGTTTTTCTCCCAGATCAGAGTGTGAGGCAGTGTGGGTACTGCTGCTGCCTGCCTCCGGGCTTGTGGTTATGGGTGCCATTTTGGGCCTTCGCTGATCCAGGATGTAGCCCCTTGGGGAGCAATAGGAACCCCTTATTTATAAAAGATATTCAAAGTGAGCGGAGGAATCTAAATCAGGTTGGTCCTGCATTGTTCTGGGAAGATTGTAGCAGATACTCAGCATACTGCGGGATGTATTTCTGCCTTGTGATGAAAACACATCTTTAATCAAGTCAAATAAATCACTGTCATCTCTTTGTGGTGCTCCTACAGTAGCAAACACACACAACCCTACACAAAGAATACACAGAGTTAGCATACGCCATGGTTTCTGTATATTATTGCTATGTTTTTGCTGTTGTCATGAGGTTGTGTTTCTCTTGGCGCCATCGGAGCACTACGTCATCTGCCAAAAGCTATGCTCACCTCCAACGCTGCAGAAATGAGCCTAAATATGTTGCAGAACTTTTTTTTTTTTTTTTTACGATTTGACCAAGAGCCAGAAGTGGAAACTTAACATGGCGTGTGTGTTGACGTATCACCACCGAGTTTGTTTTGTGATCACTCGATCGCCGCACAACAAGCGTGGAGTGTTACAAGTCGAGACAGATAAACATTTAGACAAACTAAATAAAGCGTTTACACACTCTGTTTGGGACGGCATATTTATCTTTGGGTCCTCAAACTTGTACGTACAAGGAGGCCGGTTTGTTTGTTTGGGTTTTTGTGGAGTCGGTGAAGAAGACAAATTATATTTTAACCGTTTTACATGTGTTTGTTTTTGTTCCGCCGGCTGTCTGTGGAGTTCAAGCAACGCTTTCTGTCCCGTAAATCCTCCCCCCCTTGTGAATATATGGCCGTCGCTCCGTTATATCTGCAGGGCCAATTCATCATTCTGAGAAATGAAAATACTCTGTGTGTATTTTCTTTCTCACGCCTCTCAAGTGACAAACAAAGAAACACCCTGAAAGCAACAGAGGTTTATTTCTGGTTTGTTTTTCCTACTGACTTTGCAAAACAGAGTTTCTTGTTATTTGGACACCCTGTCATCTTGTTTTTGTTGCACATGTTTGGAATTACATTATTTAATACATGTTTTAGTTTGAAAGTGCTTTTGGTCGGCAGCCAGGGACCTATCAGGAGGAGACTGAGCAGAAACTGTTGTCTGCGTCCTCGCCGCTTGTTGCCGTAGAGACACGGGCAGTGATGGAATCCAGGAGAGTCGGGGAGAGACGAGAGACTGAGGGGGAGAAGGGGGTGGGGGCAGCTGGATCAGATCACTGTATGCCCATAGTTCACAGCCCACACAACAGCATTTTAGAAACACAGATAGTGCCTTCACTCCCCCAGACATTTTCACAGGGCTGCCCTCTCTTAGTCGACTAATCGGTCGTTTCTTTAGTTGATTAGTCATTTTTTATGCTTTTTTCATGCTGAATGATTTATTTCCAAGAAACTTCTGAGCACATCTCTGGTAAACACGAGGTTTAAAGTGGTGCATTTGCATGCAGGGTTTTCCCTACCATTATAAGGCTTAGGTGCAGCACCCAAGCCTTTTTGGGCAGCACCTAAGAACACATCTTAAATGTATCTTTAAGCTTTTGGGGTGTTGTTTATTATCTGCTCTAGCTTTTCCACATTTTTGTACACAGTACAAATTGCATCATTTTAATTGGAAAATGTAAAATGTTCTTGGGGGGAGCACCCCCAAACCCTCCACCAAATACGTGCTCCAAAGTCTTCCACAAACTTAAGAAAAATCTAGCATGATTCTTTGTGGAGAAATTCAGTTTTACAGATCTGTCGATTAAATCAACTAATCGATCAGTCGACAAAATCATACAAGTGTTAGTCGACTAAGAATGTCTTTAATCGAGCACAGCCCTACAAGGCATTAGGAAAACTTGATCATCCCTCCCCTGCATCAACGCGTTTTTCCCATCATCTCTCTAATCAAGGCTGATATCGAGGAATGTGAATCCGTGGCCCTCCTCTGCTGCGGTGCCACAATCCCAGCTCCCCTCTCGCCTGGCGTGATGAATCAGACTCTTGGCACATGTTGGAGATCAGCGTTATAACACACCCCGCGGGCAAGACGGCCCTTCTTGTGCATTCCTCCTTTCCATCAGAATTACCTTTTCGTCTGAGCAGACGTTCCCCTGTGGGCTGAAAGGCCTGTGAAATCAGCCGGAAGGGCCCAGAGAGCTCCGACAATGGGGGACGGGTTGTTAGTTACATGCGCTTTGCGAAAAGGTCTCGAGGTGGCCTTGTATGGTGGCGATACCCGGGGATCTGTTTCCTGTGTCCGAGGCCGCTATTGAGTTTCGCCCCTGTGGTTTAATCCCGCTGTTCAGGACCTTGGGAAATAAGCGTACCTCCCCACCCTCCTGTCCCTCCCCCTCCACAGATTCCCAGGGAAAAAACAAGGCATTGCAGAACAATCTCCAATTAAGATGGGTCTTACATACTGTACCATTCAGTCCCCACTCTCTCTCTCCCCTCTGTCTCAGTCTTTTCTACCTCCCCTCCCCTTCTCTCAGCTCTCTGTTTGTGTCCTCGGCCAACAAGCCTCGGGGTAGAATTAGCGCTGTCTCCCAGGTCCCGGCCCTGGCACTTTGGGAGGGTCGGGCTTTGGTGAACGGAGATGTCGGAGGGGGGGGGGAGTAGGTGAAGGGAGGGGTGCATGTGTGTCCTTGGTAAACAGGGCTTTGTGGGATGTGACTGTCTGATCCCCGGGGGCCTCTCCTTTCATTCCTTCTCTCTTCTGATCCCACACCACCACGGCCGTGTTGTCAGGGCTGCGGCGTTCTCTCTGGGTTCTGGGACCTGCTTGGCCTCGTCGTTACCCCGCACTAGGCTTGGGCGGTACCCATTTTTGCATACCTTCATACCGTCTTGCCGTTTTACCAGGGTAGATGGTAATACCGTCATGTATCGTGTAATGTGTGAAAAAAAATCTTCTTGTGGACAGACGTGACAAAGCATGAATTCAGTTCTTTAGTTATTTCAACATACTTTTGAGCAGCAGCCACACCATCATGCCCTCCGAACTCCATTCAGAAAACAAACATTTAAACAGTTGTTTGCTTGTCGTCTTGCGGACAGACGTGACAGAGCATTAATTCAGACTTTTTACAAATCTACATCATGCTGTAGTCATTTCGCCGTACTTTTGAGCCGTTTATTGTAATTAAAAATCATAATCTGCACCTCAAGTAGTGCTGGAACCCAGCAGCCATCCCATCGTAACATTTCTTCCTGAGGAAAGTAGTGAAATTCACCGAGCTCCAGGTGATGTTATGAATCTATGATCCAGACGCCGGGACTTCCACAACAGGAACAAAGCAGCAGTAGTTGTTATTTCCGCCATGGTTGATGAAAGACACATTGTAAATGCGAATAAACACAAATGATAGCATATCTGTAGAGGAGCGTCTGTATTTCTGACGGTATTGAAATTCATACCTTCCGGGTTTCTAAATACCCTGGTATACCGTGATACCGCCCAAGCCTACCCTGCACCTCCCGGACTGCTTACGCTCCGTCCTCCTGCAGACAGTGTCTGAAAAGCAGACTGTCCTTGAAGATGTATCTCATTTGTCTTCTGCACTCGCACTCAGTTTAAATGATTTATTGGGGAGACTTGCATTAACTTTCTGCCGGACGTCAGGTTCAGACAAGGGCAGTCATTTTGTATTATGGATCGACTTAAAAACCCTTCGAATGTGATTTTTCTCATTGTGAAACCCCTATTCTCTCCCCTCCTAATTCCCCTATTTGATTCCAAATCATGTCTCTCTTTCTCTCCCCGTCTTTAGCTCGCTCCCCTTCTCTAAGTCTGTCCCACTTTTAATAACGTCTCAGTCTTTAATCAGACAGAGTTAGGCCATACCAGAGGCCCAGTGTTTCCACTCATTAGTTTCCTCTGTGGCCCCGGGCTGCCTCAGTGGGCTCACCCAGACCGACAGAAGGAGCCCATAATGGTCCCCTAGAGAGTCTCTTCTCCTACGAGGCTCTTCCCAAGTTTTTGGGCCGCGCTGAATGCAGTTAGGCTGAATCATCAGTCAGTTTTGGCAGACGGGGATACGAGCTCAGCCATTATCTGTGCGTCTATCTCGGAGCCAAATAAAGAGGGAGGAGAAATGAGTCGGGCTTGGCAACTTTTCACCTCCCTGTGAATGTTTCACCTCTTTTTACCCCCATCTCCTTTTACTCCTCTCCCAGAGAGCTTTTCTTTCTATTTTCTCTCGTATGCTTTCCCAACCACTGCCTCTCATCTTCTTGTTTTGAATTTATCTCCCATCTTGTGTGTGTGTGTGTGTGTGTGTGTTTCTCTGTCTCTTTCTCTGTGTCCGTCGCTCTCTCTCTCTCTCTCTCTCTCTCTCTCTCTCTTTCTATGGAGCTGAGGAATGTGTGTGCTGCAGATCCTCTGTCCGTGAGATGTGGGGCGAGTGCAGACAGGTTTGGGGTATATAGCATGTGAACCAGCTTCAGCGCACAGGTCAGATGAGACCATCATACCAGAAAAGACTTGCTCTCTTGCTCTTACACCCCACTGCTCCCTCACCCTGAATGTCTTGATCTGTCAGGCTACGTCTAATACGTTTTCTCCATCCACACAAGCATTTTTAGCACCGTATCATATCTCTGTCCATATTACAACACATGGCCATTCACCTACACTGGGCATGTTTGTAAACCCAAAGCAGATTGTCTAACGTTACTCTGCAGTTGAAAAATAAGACCAGAGATGTCTTTGCTTGGACCAATGACGAGGTGGAACTGTTACTGAAAATAACACACGAGCATGAGTCGGTAAAGGAGGCTGAAAACATATATTGGAAGTCGTTGCAAAGCAATTGCGGTGGAATATTAGAGCGGTACCGGGAGAATTATCCATTGGCAGAGGAAGCCATGTAATGGGAAATGAGCACCCACACAACAAAGGGTGAAATTACAAAAGATATGTAGACTTAGCTATAATGTTTTGGCTTGACATGTGGGTGTCTACATCATCATTCCTAAAAGTCCTAAAAGTTTCCGCCCATGAAACGCAACCCTGGAGTTTTCAAACTAAAACGCAGTCAGCAGCATTTCCAAACGTCTCTGAGTCAGGGGTTTGGAGTAGTGTGGACGCTAGGCGTAAATGTAGCAAAAGTTATGCATTTTTAAATGAAAATGTCTTAGTGTGGATGTAGCCTTGTAGTATGTACAGGCGGATACGGAGACCTTTGGAAACGATGACGCAGACATCCATGTCAGTCAGTCTTATCAGTTAGATAGGTCTACATACCTTCTGTGATTTCATCCTTCTTGTGTGGGTACTCCTTTCCCGTTGCCATGGCTTCGTCCGCTGATACATAACGCTCCTGGTCCTGCTCTAATATGTTGCTTTGCTTTGCAACAACTCCCATCTGTGTTTTCCACCATCATTACATCTCTTACTTTCAGTGTTCTTCCTTTGTAGCATTTTCTGTTATTATATTAGTTCTTATAATACATCCATGATTTTCAACCGCTGAATCTGCTTCCTGTTTACCCCGCTGCGTGCCCAGTGTACGTGACTGGTCATGCAAGATGCGTCTTCAGCCGTTTTAATATGGATGGAGATTATTTCTGATACGGTGCTAAAACGCTTGTATGGACGGAGATTGTTTTCAATTTAAAATGCCAGTTTAAAATGAAAAAAAGCAATGTGGGTGTGGCCAAACTCTGAGCTTCATTCAGTTCCAGGCATTCGTTGGAATTCTCCCTTTTTTAAAGGTAAACCTTTCTGATTTATTGGATTTATACCACTCTGCTATTGATTGCCGGAGCGGTTATCGAATCAGCGTTGGAGCTGCTTCGTGATGTTTGCCGTTGACTTCAGCTGTGCGGTCTTGTGAAGCGGAGGGGCCAGGCCCCTGCCTCAGTCAGCTGCACCAGTTGTGACCTGTTCTTCCTCTGCCCTCCAGGTCTTTGATGCTCCGCCGCGTTGCTTTTGTCCCTGTTTACCCAATATGACAGGGATATGGGCCAGCCCCACACATGCGGGCAGATGGGGCTTTAAGTATTTCCTGCAGAGAGGAGGCCAACAAGAAGTGCAGGTGCTAAACCCCCCCTAGAACTTGAACCCCTTTCCCTTCCCCGAGGGCAGCCTGTCAGTGTGTTTATTTTCTCCTGTGTCATCACCAGGGATCCCTCTTGTCCTACCAGGGGATATATGGTGCTATTCCTGTGTCTGAGTCTTGTATTACTCCCAACATGGATAAAAAAACTCTCAACTAGGGATGGGACAGTAATTGATTTTATCATGGATCACAATAAAAACACTCACAACAAGTTGATCACGGTGAATTTCCTTTATCAGGATAATCGTGAATATCCTCATTAATTGACAGTAATTTACCACAGTGTCCTATCAATGATGCATTAAAAATCTTTATTAAAAATGTGGTAATGTTTCGAGAAAAAAGTGTTAATGTTTTGAGAAGAGAGTTTTTGTGCCATTTAAAGAGTTTTAAACATATTTGGTTGATTATCGGGATAATATCATGAATCGCAAATATTCTGGCCAGGATAATCGTGACATTAAATTTTCATATCATCCCATGCCTACTCTCAGTGGTACATCTCTACTATGGATTTCTCTGGAAAAACTACAAAGAAATATAAAAAAACTAAAGACTGAATGAGGGACACGAGCTGTCTAAGAGCTGTTTTTTCTTGCTTTCGCACACTTAAGCCAGGTGTCAGTCAGACATTTCCCAAACATACATGGGTCAACCCCCACACCCAAAAGAACTTTTCCACTTGAACTCACTGACACTAACCTCATTTATTTTCATAAACTATCCCTGTGTCTGTATATCAGCTTTCAACGGCGCAGAGTCTGTTTTGTACGCTGCATGTCTCTTCAATTTATAGCCGGTCGATCCCGCCTCGAGAGTGGCCGTGCATCTACAACATAAGTGCAAAAACAGAGGGTAACACAAGATCAGATTTGGGATAGGAGGAGGAAATCTGGAACACAGGAGTTTTTCCCCCCTTTAAGTAGTATAGTCTGGAGTTTTGAGACGGAGAGCAGAGGAGCGAGGGCTGGCCGCAGATCAACACTGGACCCGGAGGAGACGGCTCTCAGGCCGATCAGACTTCATTCGACAGGGACTTCCCCTTTGTCAAAGGGCCACTCCGGCTTTTGTCTGGGCGTCTGCTCAGGAAGAACTCGCCTTTCCATGCTGCCAGCATCGGGGACGACTCTCTGTGATGAGGGATACAAGATATCCTCGCAGTGTCTTGTCTCCGCTGAGGCGGCTTCATGGTGGCGGATGTCAGAGGAAAGCCAAACAGATAAGAAGCAGGAATGATGCCCGTGTGTTTCCTCGTTGAGCCAGATCGATGGGCCAGATAGGCAGCTGTGTGTGTGTTTACACAAGGGCACCCAGTCGGAGCCGTGGTGCCCGACTGCTACGCCCACCAGGAGGAAATAACTGGTTAAAATGAGAAAGAGAGAGAGAGAGAGAGTTACAGAATCAGCTCCGGTTTCTCATCATACCGTGTGCCAAGGTGCCTGTGCTTGGCTGTGCATTTTTATAGCGCTGTTGTTATTATTGTAATTATATATCATTATTCCGGCAGAGAGAGAAAGATAGTTTCCACTGATGACATGGGGGCAGTGTGCAGGGCCTGTTGCAACTCGTGGGATGGAGAAACGCTAGCCTGCAAGATGTGGGTTTGATGTGCTTGAATGAGCATGCACACACTTAAACCGGAGCCTGAAATGCACAGCGTGCACTGCAGCACATACACAATGTGTTCACTCCTAAAGTCAAAATGAATAGGGATGCACAATATTGCATTTTTGACGATATCTGATATGCCGATATTTTCCAACTCATTGTGGCTGATTGCAGAGAACATCAAGTCTCCGCTGTAGTGGAATTAACATATTATTATGCCTACTGTTTTTGTGGTGGCCCACTGGCAGATGCAGACTTAAAATACAATACTTAAGATGGGTAATTACATTTGTAGTGTTGCAGGAATGCAATGTGGCTCCTCCTCGCATGACCGACGCTGAGCAAACATTGCAAACAGCAGCTTTGCTGTCCGTTTCCGACACTTTAAAAAACCTTCACACCGCAGACATAGGCTGCGTCCGAAATCACCATACTGTGCACTACACACGAGTCCTCCATGATACGATAATTCAGGAACCTGCGATCGATATGAGACGATATCATATGTTCATTTATCACAATCAGTTACATTTATATCTACTCACAAAAAGCAACTAAAATATGATTTGACCATTTTATTGCTGAGCTCTTCCAGACATTTAAATGAAAAACAAACTTCTTTTAAATGAAAAGAATAAAATATAAAGTGGGAAAATGCAGTAAAGGTGCATCTTAAAGATGATGGTATGTATCAATATTTTCACTTTGTATCGATGATGTGGCTCCTCCTCGTATCACCGACACTGAGCAAACATTTGCAAACAGCAACTTTGCTGTCCGTTTCTGACACTTTAAAAAACCTTCACACTGAAATCACGTACGATGCGCTACATACTCAATATGTACGCGATCGTTCAACGTACTTTTGTGTATACAAACATGTATGGGTCTTTTCGGGCGCACTGATCTGTAATTACCACATGAGCCACCTTGCCGGTTGGACACGTAACCATGGTAACCTGTGCCAATCTCAGCTCTGCCGTCGTCGCCAGATAACGTTTGAATTACTAGAAAAAGGAAGCAACTCATCCAACAGTTTTTAAGATGCAGAAATATACGCTGGTCGCTGTCCGTCTGTTATGAATGTTGTCGTCACTACCGCATTGCATTGTGGGATATGCCAATATCATTGGGCAGCCCTAAAATTTGCAGAAGAAAGTAGCCTGATTGTTTGTTTGAACAGTTTTTTAATAATTCCTTTTAAGCACTTTCACACCTGTCTTGTGTGGCATGTTTGGTAATGTGTGTGAAACAGTGAGATGTGTGTGTGAGTGAAACAGAGAGCTGGAGGTGACCTCTGGGGGTTGGTCCAGGGCCACCAGACACCCGCTGGTCCACCCTCTCTCTCTGCTCTTCTCTGACCTTTGACCTCAGGGTGAGAAGGGGGCGTGAGCCAGGAGCTGGGAGAGTTTATTATTTCCTGCCTCTCCTCTCCTCCTCCTCCTCCTCCTCCTCAGAGAGAGATGAAGAGTGAGAACGAGTGCATGGATTAAGCATCTGTGTCTCAAACAACCCACCAGCATCTCTCACCAGTAGTACTGGAACAATTAATCAATCAACAGAAAATCAATCAATAATACTGATGATAGTTGATTAAAGGTCCCATATTCTGAACTGTATACTGTCATATATGACTGTAACGGCACTTTCTACCTATATATAGTATAGTTGTTAGTTAGTTAACTAGAGTCCTATCTGTGATGCAATAAAAATGTGTCTCTGGAAAAAAAAAAGTCATATAGTTTCAAGAAAAAAGTCACAATTTTATGAGAAAAAGTTGTAATGTTTTGAGAAAAAGGTTGTAATGTTTTGAGGGAAAAAAGGTCACAATTTTATGAGGAAAAAGTCGTAATGTTTAAAGAAAAAAGTCAAAATTTTATGAGAAAAAAGTCGTAATGTTTCGGGATAAAAAGTCCCAACAAAACAAAATGTAAGGTAAAGTGATTCCAGTGTGTTTTAGTGCCATTTTAAGAGTTTTAAGTATATTTCGTGGGAAAATATCGTGAATCGCAATTATTTTTGACCAGGATAATCATGGCATGAATATTTCATATCATCCCATGCCTAATTGTGACATCACAACCTCACAGAAGTCCTGACGGCTCGTTTAAAGACAGTTTCTGAATACTGTGTGCATTTCTCTGTAGATTGAGTGTTTTGATACTTTCACATTGTTTATATAGCAACAAGACCTGCTTTATAATAAAAGACATGGAAATCTCACTTTTAACAATGTGGGACCATTAATGCCATTTATCAATCAAAAATGCCAAACACTGGCTTGTTCCAGATTGTCAAATATAAAGATTTGCTGCTTCTCTCCATTTTATATAATTGTAAAAAGTATGTCTTTGGGTTTTGGATTGTCAGTCGTACTATTTAAAGAGGTCACCTTGGAATCTACAAAACTGTCACAGGCGATTTCAACACATTAATCTACGGACGCACCGCCTGTGAAAGTCTGGGCCGATGCCAATGTTTAAAATAACAGTTTGACTGATAGCCGGTGCCGATACAGATTTTTTAATGTTGTTGTTTATGTTGTTTTTGTTATTATTTATTCTCCCCTTTTGGCAAGGGAAACAAAGAAATGTTAATTATTAAAAAAATAACAACTATTTTAAAGTCTTTCAACATTTCATTACACTGTCTTTGAATGAGAACAAACAACTTTTAATATAACTCTCTTTCACATGAAAAATATTCTTTTTTTTAAATAACTGCCTCAAAAGCATTTTTAACCTTTTACCACAACATTTAGTCAGTGCAGAATTGATGCAACACAACAGATAAATA